>VYZT01035457.1:68693-116258 GCA_013400735.1 Pomatostomus ruficeps | reverse complement strand
CGCGGGGGGGAGGGGGGGGGGGGGGGTTTATTCCCGATCAGTGCGACCACGCTGGTGCGGGGGAGCTCGGGCTCCCAAAGCCTCCTGAAAAGGGGTAGAAGGAAAACCCAACAAAATAAATAATAATTAAAAAAACCCCAAACACTACAAATGGAACAAACAAGCAAGAAAACCCCACTATGAAAACCACCCCCGAACAAACAGATGCTTTGCAGCCATGGAAGCCTGACTGTGCTTATGCTGGAGTGGGAATTCTGTGTGTATGTCCCGGCACCCCTTTTCCTGCCCAGGCGGCTGGTGCCACGGGCACCCTTCACTGCTGGGGTGCAGAGGCAGTGGGGTGCGCTCCGGCGGGGCCACTGCCTGTGCCTGCTGCAGGTGAAGGGCTTCCTTCTGGGGAAGCCAAAGTTTGGGGCTGGAGCGGGATAGTTCTCAGAAAAGAAAGCTTTGGGAATGTTTCTGCAGCTTCCCAGGAGCAATGGGTTTGGAAAAAACAAACCTGAACACCCCACTGTGTCCGGGGAGCAGCACAGCCACCTTGCGGAAGAGATGAGAGCAAATGGGTTTAGGCCTGGCTCACGGCTTCTTTTTTTTTTTTTTTTCCTTCTCCCCCTCGCCCCACTCCCCCCTTCCTGCATTTCTCTTTTAATTTCTTAGAAACCCTGGGCCTGCTTCATTGCCTGGTTTGTGGCTCTGTGTGTGGAGCAGAAGTCAGCTTGAACAGATTTAAAACCTTCTAGGGAACAAGAGAAAACCATAAAGAGATAAGTCTTAAACTAGAAAAAGCTGTGGCAGTAAATGTAGGAAGTGACTGCCAGCGTCTCATATATGCTGTGTGATCAGTTATGCTGGGCTGACTGTCCAGAAATGACAGGCTGGGAAATACAGCCCCATGTTTCAGCAAGTTCGCAGGACTTTACATTTTAATGTTGCTCGGCATCAAAATATGTATTCTCTGGTTTGCTTTTTGCCCTTATTTTTTATTAGCTGGCAATTAGATGGACAGGTTTTAAACAGAACAACATGTTTTTGGCAGAAAGGACATCATAACAACCCAGGGAACTCTTTAAAAAAGTTGGAGATGCTCGTGCTGCCGAACAGCTGCCGTACTTCACTCCAGAAGTGCTGTTTCCAGTGGCTCAGGCACTGTGGTCTCGCTATAGGTACTTACATTTCTAATCTGTTTTCAGTGTTCCTGGAGATGAAAGTGCGTTATGGAAACAGCATCATTACTTTTCATAGCCTTCACAGCCCCGGCTTTTTTTGGTTGTGTTTTCTAATCTTGTGGTTTTGGCTGTGTCTTCAGGCGAAGTAAGGATGAAAGCCTTTTGGTTGTTAGCTTGGCCTTTAGGAGAAAAATATAGCCAGGGCCCAATCCTGCATTCCAGGCATTCTCCAAAATCTTCTTGGCTGTTCTGCAAGCTTTGAGAGTGCACAGAAAGCAAAACTGGCCCATAATGTGCCTGAATCTATTTGCCTCTGACAGTTCCCTCTTAAAAAGCCTCTGGTTACATCGAGTGACATTGTTCCTTATCAAAAGAGATGGGAAACAAGCGTGCTGGCTGTTTTCTGCTGAGGTAACTGGCCCACAGCAGTTGCTAGGGCTTCATTGTTGGTTTTTTTCCCCCTCATTTAAGCCCTTATTCAAGTTCTATTCCCAGGGAAATATATGAATATTTTGATATGTGGCTTTCTAGTTCTTGCAGGCATTTAAAGAAAACTTGAACATTCTAATTTTTTCTTTTTAAAGAAGTTCACCAACCGCTTTTGGTGCATGCAGAGCATGCCAGCTTTTCTTAGAAAAACACATGTTGCAGTCCAGATTTCCCTCACAGCCCCATTCTTCAGAAGTTTAAGCTGGAATAATGCAGACATTGGAGGAAGGATCAGAAACCATCTGAGGGCAAGTCCTCCTTTCTGCCCTGTGTTTCTCAAGGCAGTTTACCAGTTTTGGTACAAGACAGAAACAATCAGCTTGGGTGAATTCTTACCAGATGCCAGTACTAATTTGTCAGAAGCAGATGGTGCTTTCTGTTTCAAAACTGGAATAGCTCAGCTCTGGGACTTCTGTTGGGGCAACTTTCTATCAATACAGAGATTTTAAAAAAAAAAAAAAGTGTGTTAGAAATAGTTCAGCTCTTCTGACTCTTCGCTTTTACTATGAGACATGATTATAGGCTAAGGTCACAAAACAGAGCCACTAACCTCTGTTTGAACTTCCTCGTGTTCAGCACATGTGAGTATTTCATTATCGGTTCAGAGGCATAGCTGACTGACAGGACACACATACCAGAAATATGTGCAATCTTACTTTTAAGTCTTTCTTTCAAGCCGTCCCTGATTGCTCCATGTGTGTATGAAGGAGGAAGCCATATATTTAAGAAATATGGCTTTCTGCCCCTCTCTTCCTGTGAAATATTAATAGATGTTGCCAATGGGACAGAACTCTTTAAGGGTGTTGTGTAAAATATCTTGCTCTGTGTTCACTGCAGCACTGAGCATACAGACCCTTCTGATTTTTCTCCAGAGAAGGAAAAACAGGGCAAATTTTGGAGATGAGGCAGCAAAGATGCTCTGCAACAGCAGTAACAACCATCATCTTGCCTGCACAAAACTGGGAGCTATTGACTATTCATGGCAAAGCGTCCAAAGCGCAGTGGCAGAGCCTGTGGAAAATGACAGCGTGTAACAAGATTGACTGGCATTTCCTTCACGCTGGGTCACATGCCTCCTAATTCACACACACACAAAACCTCATAGGCTGATCAAATGACTTCTATCTCTGCAGTCCACATACCTTCCACAGAAAAGAGTTGTTTTATTATGCACATGTACAGCTCTGTTTTCAATAAATCACCTTGAACGAATGACTGAGGGCCAGTGTTCACTCCATCCAGAGGCCTCTGCGTTTGCCCTCTGAGGGGCATAATCTCCGTCCGTAAGCAATTTTTTTTTTCCTCGGAGAGGTGGGGAATAAAAAAATACGCGGATGTCCATCCTGCCTCCCCCTCTCCAGGAGTCTTTCTAGGAAGTTTGCTCGTTTTAGCTGGGAAAGCTCAGGACAATCGCGGCTTTCAGCAAGCACTGCGGTGGGTTGCGCGGGGAAAGGTGGCGCTTGCTGTTGTGGGGTTGTAGCGGGATTAGGGCTCACGTGAGGCGGGATTTGTGGGACGCTGGGAGCGCAGCCGCTCCCCGCGGCAGCTCGGGATGCTGGGGGTCCGCGCAGCCCTCCCGGCTCGGCAGCTGGCGCGGGGCTCGGCGCACCGCAACCTCCACCCCGGCGAGAGAGGAGCGTGGAGCAGAGGGGTGAAAGCAGCCACCAGCTGGCTGGCAGGACATGGTAATTAGCTCAGCGCAGTGCCAGCCTTATTAAGGACAGTGCAGGTGATGATGACGTTGGCACACTGATTCATTACATCTGGAGGGGAAAATCCGCCTAGTAAATGCTGAAGCACAGTAAATATTTTTGGCTCCTGCCAGATTGATCCTTGCATTATGCTGAACAGACTATATTTGTAGAACTGAGGAAGTTAAAAATAAGGTTGGTGGAAAGCTACAAGATAGGGAAAGGATTTGCATTTTATGGCCACCAGCAATAAACTTTTTTTGTTTCTTTTTGGTGATAAAAATTTCAACACTTTATTTTTTCTTCCCATTCCCTTCTTTGGCTCTGGATTTCACTGCTAGGTGAAAGCTCATTATTTATTTTCTCTTGCCGGTAATATTCTGTAAGGGAGCTGTAAATCTGGAGGACACACGGTTGAGAAATGATTTCTGACAGAATTCTTTTGCAAATACGTGGTGCAATCCTGCAAATCGCTTCAGCCCTGGCAGTCCTTGGGGGTGGTGCAGACATAGCAAAGCTTGTAGCAGCCTGTGTACCCAGGGAGGCTGGATGCTCTGGACTTTCCTGTGGGCTAGAGGGCTTTACGAACTTCAGTTCATGGAGATAAATGATTAAACCAACTTCTGACTGTTGCTGTTTTGTTTTCCTGCACTCAGGCTCTCACCTGAACTTTGGCTGCCTGGTATATGCTGTTGGGATATCCTTAAGAGATCATCCAGGAATGGTGGATCACTTGCTACCTACTGATGAATCCTTTTCATCCACAAGATCTTCTCTTGGATACTTTGGGGACATGACAGCAGGCGTGAGGTCCTACCAAATGCTGCCCTCTCCCGTGTCAGAAGATGACAGCGACTCGTCCAGCTTTTGTTCTTGTTCCAGCCCTGACTCCCAGGTCCTCAGCTCCAGCTATGGAAGCACATCCAGTGCGGAAAGTCAGGACAACATCTTAGACTATTTATTGTCCCAGGCATCTTTGGGGAACACCACTGCATCATGGTGGGACAAAAGGAGACTTCAGCCCATAGTGAAAGAGGAGTACTTTAGGTTGCCTGAATTTCCTGTGGATATGGAAGACTCAGGACCATTTCAGCCCACGCTTGAGGAAATTGAGGAATTTTTGGAGGAGAACATGGACTTGGAGCTCAAAGAAAGACCTAAAAGTGAAACCAAGGACTTGAGAGCTTGCAGCCAAGTTTCTGTTGCTTCACTGCAGCAAAAAGACCATATGTTACCCAGTGCTAGTTTAAAAGAGAGTAAAAATGAACAGTTGAGCAGTTCAACAGAAGGTGGCCAAGCTTCAAATGGAGGAATGACCCTGGAGAACGGGATACCGGTTATGCTCCAAATTCAGCCTGTACAGATCAAACAGGAGTCCAACACGAGCCCCAGTTCCCAAGGACCAGCACAGGAGAACATTAAAATTGCACAGCTCCTAGTCAACATCCAAGGACAGACATTTGCCCTTGTGCCTCAGATAGTTCAGTCGTCCAATTTGAACTTGTCCTCTAAATTTGTCCGCATTGCTCCTGTCCCCATCGCTGCCAAGCCAATTGGGCCAGGAGGCATGATCCAGGGGCAGACAGGAATCATCATGGGTCAGAAATTTCAAAAGAACCCTGCAGCCGAACTCATTAAAATGCATAAATGTTCTTTTCCTGGTTGCACCAAGATGTACACAAAAAGCAGCCATTTGAAAGCCCACCTGAGGAGGCACACGGGAGAAAAGCCCTTTGCATGCACATGGCCGGGTTGTGGATGGAGGTCAGTATTGGGGCGCAGCTCTGTCCAATCCCACTTCCCTTTTCTGCTCACTTGACCTAACTTGCCAAGCAAGTAGGTTTGTACTCTGATTTATAAACTGTTTCTGTTGCCAGAACTTGTTTGGTTGGTTTGACAATGAAGACCTTTTTTCATCCTGTTAGGTAACCCAGGGGTTTTGATAAATGAAATAGCACAGCATCACCTGCTGGCACCAGCAGTTTTAGTGTCTTAAAAAAAAATAAAGGTAGTCCATCATAATTTGTATTTCATTCTAGAGGGTCAGATTAAGCTTGTTACCACAGGTAAGACCTGGTGTTTGCCTTGGTGTGATTGCAGCACCAGCTGAGCCTGAGAGTGAACTGGATGATTTAGGGCAGAACCACTGTGCACAGCCCTGTGTGGCTCCAACTGTGTGGGACTAAATGTGGTCAGTGAAGGGCTGTGATAAGCAAGTGTGGTTAAATGCAGTATTCTGTGCACTTTCATAGAAAATGCACTCCATCCCACTCCTTCTGAAAATGCTGGCAGTGACACTCTGGCATACTCTGGGTTTTATTCTCTGTCTTGATTCAGAAAAATGCGTGGGTGCCACTCAAAGTTGCAAAAAAGCTGTCAGATGTAATAACATAACCAGAAGGCTGAGGTGGAGTTAAGCATTGCCTGAATGAAAGATTGCAGGTCTGATTGAGAAAATGTTTTACAGAGAGATTTTATTTTATTTTATTTTATTTTATTTTATTTTATTTTATTTTATTTTATTTTATTTTTAATACTAGTTGAAAAATTTAATCATTGTTAAAAATATCAACTTTTTATTTTAAGGAAACTTTGACAGGTGCCTTCCTCCCTCTTTCCAATTAACCATGTTACTGGCTTGCCTGCTGGGAAATGCTAATATACAGCACCACAAACGATGATGGGAGAAAACATAATCTTAACTACCTTGTGTTAAATTAAACTGAATTTCTTTCAAATAATATGCTGCAGAGCTTCAGTGAGCAATATCTAATGAGGAAACGGGTTGTGATCATGGGCAACAGACGAGGTAAAAAGTAACAGGAGAGTGTTGTGTAAAAATGCAACTATGTGAGACATGCAGCAGTTAGAGATGGCTGGGTTGGTTTGAGGGAAAAGGTCACGATGGAGCTGAACCCTCTGTTCACCAGCTGGATCAGTCTGAAGTTTGCTTCTCAGAAGGACGGAGGAGATTAGTTTATGGTGGCTCTGCAACCTGGTGGTGATTTTGTTTCCTTTTGTCCTGGTGGCACCTCTCATGACCTCAGTTTCTTGCTGCTCAGGGTGCCCTCTCACCAAAGCCACGTTATTCAGCTGATTGGTCCCAGAAACCATGGGCTGGTTGCTCCTGAGCTGCAGGAGAGGCACTTGCTGCTTTTTATTTGGTTGCCAGAGTACATGTGCACAGGCAGCAGATGTGCCTGTGGGTGTCACGTTGGCTTTCCTTGTGCTGGGATGTGAGTACAGCTCTCCTTTTTGTGACAAATACACGTGGCATGTGAGGGTTTGTCTAATCCATGCTGAGATTTGTACCAATGCTCCCAGAGATTTTCATTTCGGGAGCCTAAAGTGTTGCCTGTGGATGGCCTTTTCCAGCTCTGTCTTATCACAAAGCTGGTGTTCCCCAAGATACAAAACCAAGGGGAACATTCAGGGAAGATATTAAGTGATAAAGGATGATTAAATTTACAACAGGTGTCTCCCTTCTCAAAGTGTCACGGCAAATGGTGTGCATCAAAAGCAGGATGTTGGTGGGCCAAGACAAGTACAGGTCCTGCAATCTGGAGCACCCTGAGCTTTCAGCCACCACAACTTTTTAAAGATGAGCCCAACAGGAATGAGAAATTAATCACCTTCATAATGAAGAACATATGTCTTGTCCACAAACAGCTGCTGCAAGGGCTTTTCAAACTCTATTGCTATTTGTCTTGTTGGATTTCACAGCCTGGGCTGCAATCCCAATCCCCAAAACCCCCAAACTTTGGAAGGGCTCTGCTATGGGAGGAGAGGTTTATAGCCAGCAGGAGAGGCTGTGTTTGGGGAGCTGCTTTCAGTGCTCACAGCAATCCTTAGCACCAGCCTGAGATTGCTGCACATCCTCTGCACTCTGCTCCCACATCAAAGGCCAGACCCAACTGAGCATTGAATTACTCAGTCCCCTTTCATCAATAAACCATGCTTACCTTTTCCAGAAGTTCAGTGAGAGATGTGACTTAAAATTCAGATAACTTGAGTCCAATGCATCTGGCCACTCTGTTTGCTCCCAGGTCTATATAATCTCAAATGAATTGAAGCACTAAAACACTGCTGGGCTGTGCTTTCCCCTTCTTTCCCCTGCATTCTTGTGCTTGTGTATTTATTTTTTCACTAAAGACACTTAAGATCTGATCTCACTCGAGGTAGTAATTTCAAAACCAAAACAAAGTGTTGCCTAGTACAAAGTGCCTGAGCTCGGTGTGAGGGTTAGAGGTTCCTCAGCTCTATGTGCAATCCTGCTATGATGTTTTAAATTCACCAGAGTTGGAGTGTGCACCCAGCAAACCCTTTTTCTAACCTGTAGGATGGCTGGAGAGCCCTAGCACCTCCCTGATGGAGGCTGAACCCTGCTTGCTTGTGCCCTTCCTCAGCATGGGACAAGGGCTGTTTTCGGCAGGCTGCAGAATGAGGCTCATCTGGCAGTGGCCAGTGACCTGTTGCGTTTCCTAGTTGAGCTAGGGCACTGATCTGTGTTGTGCCACCTTCTGCCTTTGGCACCGCAGCCTCTGGTTTGCACTGCTCAGGCCAAAGAGCTGAGCTACAGTGTGGGCTGGGCCCAGTAGCTGTGTTATGGCACAGAGCAGGAGGAGCTCCTGCTTCCCCTCCCTGGCAGAGCATCATGCAGAGCTGCAGTTGCTGAAAGGCTGGGGGATGAGGCAATCACCTTTAAATGCCCCACTGCATCTTCAGCTGGAGGCTCCACAGGTGACAACATGGGACATAAGCTCTGCCTAGTTTGGCAGGGAGGGTTTAAAGGCTTGTAATACATGTGGCCCGAGTGACCATGTGCAGTACCACACATGGGGCAGGGCAAGCATCTTGCATTGGCTTTTCTTGCTGGTGCTGTGCAAGGGGATGGCAGTGCACAGGAGCTGTGCTAGTTTCTTGTAGCAAAGCTCTGGGGATGGGCAGGAGGAATCAATCTAGAGTCTCCCTTCCACTGTGGAGGAGAGGTACACCCTGAGTTGGCCTCAATGGCTGTTGGCCATGGCAGGGACCAGCAGTACGAGGCTGGAGCTATTGACCTGTCTTGACCTGTGAGCCACACAGGAGTGTCCCCATATAGCTGGGAGACACAGGACACGTCCTACACATCAGAGAGCTCTACGATTTTTCTTCAAGGGAGATGTAGTTACAGTCCTTTGGAGTTCTGCCATATAGAAGGATGAAGGAGGCTCTTTTAGTTGCTGTGGGACTGCCCAGATGCCTACATTTTTTCTTTTGAAAGAGGAATCCTTCTGGAAATGGCAGTGACAGAATAGGGAGGTATTCCTTGGGGCTTCCTTTTTTAAAAATTTTTTTTAAATTGGCATTCCACAGAGGATTATTTTGACTTTTTTTGGGTTGATCTCAGTGCCAGAATGTGCTGCAGGTATTTCGCTGCAGAGCCAGACCACCAGATCCTCCCAGCTTCCTTGTCCTAACCTTTGCGCTGTTTTTTTGTAAACACACAGACAACTTGAGGTTTATTTCTGTGGGCTCTGTAAGTTGATCTTTCCGTCACTGCTGGGGAACAGTATTGCAACATTCCTGCCTCTTCAGCTAAGGACATCGTTATGAGGCAGAGAATATTTTTATCAGATGAACTCATCCAAGCTCATTCCTGACGTGCGCCTCTTTCCCCCCCACCATCCATGCAATTCCCCTCAAAATGCACTTGTGAAGCTCTTGTGCAGGATTAGCCAAGTGCTACTGCAGTTCTGTTGCAGGTGGTGACCTTAATGGCCAAGGACATAGGACAAGGCAACCCAGCCACATCTGGTTTTACTCCTTTGAAATCTGTATATAAGAGGATGGCTCTTTGCAAAAGTGCTTTTCCCTCCTCTGCTCCCTCTTTTCTCTGGATGTGGCACAGGTCTGTTCCTTGGCACAGGTCTATTCCTTGTCCAGCAATCAGTCCTGTTGAGCCAGTCTGCACAGGCAACATCCTATGCTCTCCAGGCCCACTCACCTGTAGCTCTAAAAGAGCATCCCTCTAGGGATCTGGCACGGGGACTAGCTCACTGCTAAGGACTTGGGAGAAATCCCTGACCCTGCTGCTCCCAGGTCCAGACTGCATTTTTGGGAAGCTATGGCTGAAAGGCGCAGGGGTGTTAGAGAAAGCAAACATGCAAGTAGAAGGTATGAAGAGAAACCTCTGTCATAGCCTTTATGAAGAAGACTCATCCCAGACAAAGAGCAGGTTGACAGTTCCAAAACAACTGCCTGTTCTTTATGGAAAAATTGATTCTTTCACCCTGGGGATACCAGAGCAAGGAAAGGAAGAAAAGCAAATGAATAGGTGGAAGAATCTCCTCTAGAAATGCCCCTGGCAGAGACGTATCCACACCGTATCTTACCCATGGTGAGTGCCTGTGTCTGCTTTTCACCAGCTGAGTGTTCTCTGGGGAGCATGACTGGACTAAAGAGCTGCAGGAACTGAGGAAACCATTACCAGCTTTCCCAGTGCCTATGCCCTGGTCCTCAACTGTTGGCGGGAGATCAGAGCTAATTAAAACCTTTATGTGGAAACTTACTTTTCTTGCATGAGGGACTTATTCATAGGAGCCCAGCAGTCCTGTTTTATCCCTTTCATAAAAACAGTGTATTCGCTCTGCTGGTGATGTGATATTTTGCTCCAGAAGGGCACATTTTTCTACATGTTCTTTCCCTGATTTGTTCAGCTAGTGCCCATGACTTCATTTATTTATTGTAAATAAACAGCTGATACCATTTCTTGCAAGCTCTCTTTCTGTGCTGCTCTTTGTTATGGCTCTGGCAACAGAACACTTAATTGCGCTTTGTCAGGCAGCAAATTTTTTGTACCCATCTGGTCAGGGCTGTTTTAGTGTGACATTGTTAATTAACCCTCTGTCTCCCAGTCATGTTCAAAATGGAAATAGAACCAACCCTGCTCTTAAGACCAAAGGACTAGCTAATTTGAGTTCAATAAAGCCTGTGGGATTCATGGTGGCTATTTGGGGATTTTTCTGTGGAGGTGGAAAATATCTAAAATTCAAAAGACTATGGAATGCAGTTTTGGTAATTAAAGGCTTTTTGATTTCAATTTACCCATGCTAACTATGCAAATAACTATGCTAATGGCCATTGGGGCCCACCTGAATTTCAGCTGTTGAGATGCTGAGCATCTCTGGTACTACTAATGACTATTTATTTAGCCTGCAGGAGCACACACAGAAGCCAATTTTTCATCGGTATCTAATAAGCCATATTGTTTTTAGGTAGCTATGGCCAGATTTATCTGAAGTCCCTCTCAAACTGGGTGCAGTTACGGGCTGTCTGTTGTGCTGGTGTCAGTGGGAGCCTGAAACAGGCCTCACCTGCAGAACAGTGGTTGTTGTCTCTGCCCTAGGAGTCTGAGCTTGGATTTGCAGGAGAGAGATGGTGGGAGTGGCTTTGGAGGGGACTGGCAGAGGGATGGAGAGCAGCACTTGTTTTTGTCAAGCTGTACCCATGTTATGGGGTCTAGGGCGAGGTCTGTGCATTGCAGCGAGTCCAGGGCTGACATGGGGTGAGGCTGGGAGTTGTGTGTTCCATCACTTCTGCTGCCTGTGGGCTGGGACCAGCCCAGCCCTGCTGTGAGTTCCTTTCAGCTCCTGGAGTCTCCCAGTGGCCTGAGGGGACTTTTTTTTAACCTGTTATGAGAGACTTAGCATTATAAAACCCCATTTATCTGAAAAGGCTTCTCCTCTCTTGCAGGTTCTCCAGGTCAGATGAGCTGTCCCGGCACAGGCGCTCCCACTCGGGAGTGAAACCCTACCAGTGTCCCGTCTGTGAGAAGAAGTTTGCTCGAAGTGACCACTTGTCCAAGCATGTCAAGGTGCACCGGTTCCCACGAAGCAACCGCTCCGTCCGCTCTGTGAACTGATGGGTCCCGCTTTCCCCTTCCCGCCCAGCCATCCTAGAACAGCTGATGACAGCACTTTGCTCACTATATTTCCAGTGATAATTTATTTGTCTCCACAGAACAGTCGATGCTGTTACTTGAGACCACCATGTTTGAGTGCCCCATGTCCTTCAAAGATGATTTGAGAATGAAGCTCTTTTTGGGTCAGGGGAGCGGGGTGCTTCATCTTTTTTTTTTTCTTTTAAGGATATTATTTTCCTTTCCTTCTATCTGTCTCTCCTTTGCTGCTGCTTCTTTTGGAAATTACAGTGTTTTATTTTTAGCTGTTTTCTGCTGCACAGGAAAATGTAAAAGTTGCTTGCTGCTAGTTAATTATAGCCCTGGCATTCCTGAGGGCTTTGCTCATGTACAGGCCATTCATTGTGAGTTTTTATTAAGCTGCTCTATTTGTCCAGTTTGGAAACAGCAAATTCCTTTTGAAATGAAAACAACTCCTTTGTTTTTGGGTCGCCTGAGCCAAGGATTTGTAGGGGCTGGCCATAGGAGGAGGAACAGTGGGAGTCAGGGATAGGGGGAGACAAGGCTTGGAGAGCACTGGAATGTGCCTCCATGTATCTCTGATTTTCCCGGCTCACATTTACCTTTCCCTTGGCTAGGGCTATATATAAATATTTATGTATATATATTCATACATACATACATACATATATATATATATATATATATTTAAGCAAAGGCACGTCCCAAGCAAACCCAGAAGCTCAGGCTGGATGGAATGGCTTGGAGTGGAGCCTTTGGAACTGTGCACATGCTTCTGTCCTGTGCTGCCAAGGGGAGAAAGGATGTCCAGGTGTCAAAGGATGCTGCTTTCCTTTGAGGCTGGTTTGCAGCACCCGTTGTCTTTAGCAGAAGAGCTGTTGTCTGTACACAAAGCAGCATGAAGATGTTTGTGAGAGCCTCTGAGCTCTGTTCCTGTCTCTGCTCCTGCCCTCTTGTGTGATCTGGGGGGAGAAACCAGAACCCCAGCGCAGGGGGTGCCTGGTGAGCACAGGGCATCCCCACATGCACTGTGAGTCAAGGCCTGGCTGGCTGAAGCTGTCTCTGTTTGCCTGCTGGCTGGCAGGGTCTGTAGGATGTGCCTGTGCCCAGGGAGGGTAGGAGGCACCGTGGCCTGGTGGGACAGCGCTATGAGATCGATGTCTGGGGGTGATCCTCGGTCCTAATCCTCTCCCTCCCGACAGCCATGTCAGAGCTCCATGCAGCTGGGGTGGGCGAACGGGTGAGAACAGTAGCCAAAAGAAACAAATTTGTGTGATAGCTGGCTAAGAAGGGAATTCAAGCAAATAATCAGATGGTAGCAGGCAAGTGATTTTATTTGTGTTTCTTCTTGTTTTGTTTTTCCTTTTGAACTCTGGCAATTGTAAGAAGCATTAGAAGAAAATAGAATTCAGTAATTAGGAATGATTTCGTAATGGATGTTGCATTTTCTTTCCGTTTGCAGACGGCATCTGTTTGTCTTTTCTGTTGGCAAAATGGGAAGTAGGAAAGTGTGATCCTAGCGCTAGGCAGAGCAGGAACCTGTGCTGTGTGAGAACAGCAGGTCTAGCTAAAGTGAATGCATTCCTTTTGTCCTCTAGAAATTAATATAAATGAACTATCATCTATTGACTGGTTTATATCACATCCTATGAATGTATGTAAATAAAACTGTACATAGATGCATATCTATATAAAATATCTTTTAATAACGTATCAAATTTGTGTAAATTGGAAACAAAAATACCTATAAAGCCAGTGTACATAAGTTACAATTCTGTATATTTTCTTTTGTTCTTCATAAAAATATATTTACTTTGACAATAAAATGAAAATGGCAATTTTAAATCCCTCCTTGAAATTATTATTCATTAATTTCCTTTATAGCCAGTGCTGTAATCAGGACAATAGCACTTGAAATTTTGATTCACCTGGATGTAATTTTTCAGGTGCTGTGTAACAGGGAGATGATGGAACAGTTCTGAAGTTATATTCAGTATTTCTCATCTCAAAAAGTTCTTGGGAGGTGCGAGATGTCTCAGCTCTCTCTTCGCTGGAGCCCTCACGCCTCGCTTGGCAGCCACACAAATGCCTTCCCATGGCTCCTGACTGCTGTGGAACAGGTCTGCAGATGCAGTAAAACTGTGGTTAATAAAGTAGAGCAAGCAGGTTTTGAGGGAATTCCAGCTTTAGTGATTAATGTGGAGGAGGAAGGGCTTCAAAGTCTGCTTCAGACTGTGACGGTGATTCACTGTGTGACCCAAGACAAAAGACTCAATTGCCATGTTCTACAGTTCCCTAAACGGGGATAACAATAACAACACGTCACAGTGATACTGTGGGACTTAATTTGCATTTGTGTGGTCCTTGGATGGAAGGAGCAAGCAATAAGACCAGTAGTCACAGGATCCAATTGTTAAAGAAAGGCCCGGCGTGATGGAGGTCTTGGTGCCAAGGCGCCTCAGTTGGCTCTTCTGTAAATCCCATGCCTGAAAGAGCGCTGTGAAGGAGCTGGGGTAGGAAGCATTGCCTCAGGCCTGAGGAGAAGACGCCCTGCTCTGCAACAGCCATTGCTTCCATTTGTAACTACAGGGGCATGGACACAATGCTCTTGTGATCTGCAAGCCACGATGTCTCTTGCACTGTGCTTTTGGTTGCTTTGGCCTCCACTGGAAGAAGAAACCAGCACCATTACTGGTGTTAAAGTCACTTCTGAGTCTCCATGGGAGCAATGGTGCAGTGGGTCCAGATCTTCTCCCAGCAAGAATCATTCTGAAACTAACAGGCACTGAGGGATTAAAGTTTCTCCCTGAAGAACAGCCACCAAAAAGCACCAGCTGATGAGCCAGAGCTCTCCAGACCTCTGATTATTTTTCCCAGAGAGTCCCTTTGAGTCTGGCAAGAGGACTGAGGGATGAGGCAGACGAAGTTCTGTGCACTCCAGGTTGTTGTTACCTCCTGAGGTGTAGCCTGAAGACCAGAGTGCTCAGGACAGCGGTTTTAAGCTTTAATTAGCAAGCCTGCACCAAGAGGATCTGCAATTCCCTTCTGTTCTCACCCTATCCACTTCATCCTTTAAACCAGCTGCTATATTTTAACCAGCATCTCAGTCTCTTCCCCATCTCACCTGGAGTTCTGATATTGCTGTAAAGTTGGGCAATTCACCCTGCAAGAGCTTTGGGGCAGAAGTTGCTGTTTTTCTGCAAGAGGTAATACTTAAAACTGGAGTAGTGCAAACTCCCTACTGTTGGAGCACAGCAGGGCAGACATATAAGATCTAAGTTAGGTTTTAGCCTGGAATATTTTCCATGAAATGCATATTCTCTTTTTTCTTTTTTTTTTTTTTCTTTCTCTCATTGTTTCAATTATGGGTTTTGAGTGTAAATTGTGTGAGTTTTCCTAGTTAATACCTAAGGAAATATAAGTTTATGTAAAAGTTGCAATACTTTGCTGAAAAGAGTAGGGCCATGTTTGCTGTGAAAGCAGAGTTAGCTCTGCATGTAATGAACGACATTTTCAGAGTTTTGTCACAAAAAAGTAGAAATTTCCAAAAGAGGTTTTGATGTTTATTTTATGTGGAATTACTGGCCTGGCTGGGCTTTGCTGATTCATGAGAAAAATGTGGCCTTGCCTTAAGCCTGACTTTATGCACCTGAAGATAAATATATATTTAAGTGCTTTGATGCCACAACTAGATAAGTTTATGTCCCAGCTTCAGCAACTCTGCAAGGCAAAGCATAGCATGGCATGAATCTACATATGCCTAAGTCTCATTGACTTCAAACCTCTGTAATTGGGTTTCTGAACTGTGAATGGACACGTGTGCAGTGGTACAACCTTCATAAAATGATCGTTATTTGGGTCCTAATACTTGCCAGAATTTTGTGTGTTTCTAAAAGGTTTATAGTTCCTTTGTCAGAATTAGTGGTGAAGTAGTAGTGTAAGGGGAGGTAAGGAGCTGTCAGCTGGGGAGGTTGTACTGGAGGTAAGGACTAAGCAGAAGGAATAGGAGTAAAGTGATCTTTCTGTAAGGTGACCTGAATTCTGTGACCTGCGCCTAAACATAGTGCAGTGGAGCGATGTCTCTCAGACCGCACCGCAACACAGAGGGGAAATGGGAGTGTAACCAAGATGTCCCAAATCTCCTCTGCCCCAGACAGGGGCACAGAGCACATGCCAGTAACACACAGCAGGTTACGGGAGGCAAAGAGTAATAGGACACGTGAGACATCAGATAAGCAAAGAAAGATAAAGACGGGACATAGGTAAAGTCAGGTTGCACTGATAACGTGTGCTTTTGGAAAGGATGCCAAGGGGAGAGGAACAAGATCTTGCCTGTGGTATGCCACACGTGGAAGTCACCAAGGTAAAGCTCCCTAGGAAGAGTCCTGTCCCCCTGACCTGTGCTTTGTGGGGGCTTTTACCCTGGCAATTTTGAGGGGAGCTCAGGGAGCTGCACCATGTGGAAAGCAAACCAGCCCATCGAGCAGAGTGTTGTGATGGAAGGTGGCAACTCTGGCTCCCTGGAGGAGTGCTTGAGTTTAGATCCTGTGATATTTGCAACAGCTTCTGCTTACCACCCTCCCTAGGGGTTGTTTTCACTTAAGTCCTTGTGCCAGGAACCTTCTCCTTGTCTAAATGGCCACCATACATTTAATCCAAACAACCAGGTGACTCCAGCACAAAGCCGGTGGCAATAATCCAGCGTTAATGATTACCCTGGGCCCCTGGGTTATGTAAGCCTGGATGTGTTGTACTCGGCTCTGGGCTTGGACCTGCCCTCCCCATCTGGGAGAAATACCAAAGACCTGCCAACACACATAGAAAGCTCTTTGGAGCCAGCTGGGATTTTCCTTTTGAAAGCACCTATGAAACCTGTTATTCACTCAGTTCAATGATTGCCGTGTCATGCTTGCTTGTTATTCAGAGATGTTGCTCTTAAAGAATGAGTTGTGCTAAGCTCCCACTTGCTTCAGAACAAGCCAAAGACAGTGACTGCCATGGCTTATCCGGGAAAAAATTTCCCAGCTAAGGCAGGAACTGCAAATTCCAACAGTTCTTTGCTTTCCCTTGCTCATTCCTTCTGGGACATTTGTGTTTTTGTGGTTTTAATCTCTTGTTCCGTGGATCTTAGTTTTGCTCTTGCTGTTTTTTTTGGGCGGGGGGTAGGAGGTATTTGAAAGTGCGTGATGTGTGAAAAATAGGTATTGAAGAATCTTCAGAGCGTTGGGACATAATGCCTCTTCTGGTCAAATTATCCAGTTCATGAGGTTTGTAACTCCTCAGTGCTCAGTGTGTCACAGGTCTAAGCTTTCCTCTGCTCTGCCAGATCAGTGCAGGTCTTCCTTCAGCTGGAGCTGGAGCACATCCTTCATCTCTTGCCATGTTCTCTACTATGCTCTATTTTTCTGATGGTTTTGTGGTTAGGCTGACTCAAAGCCCATGTAAATACTGGATCTTCTAAAGAGATAAGGCTGGAGGAACCTCAGCTCTTGGAGAAGTCTATTGCAGAGAGCTTTCATCAGCTCACCCATCCTGCCTATGGAGCGTGTGTGCCTTGGCCAGCATCTCACTGAGCCCCAGATTGCTGTTCAAGTCATCCTGAAGATTAGAGCAACATCTGACAAGGGCTTGGCCATCACGAGAAGAGGGCAGTGTTTGCATTTCTGCCCAAGAACAGTAAGACAAGGTATTAGGTGGAATGAGAGTGAAATGCAGGAGTGACAAGAAACTGTTGGGAAAGCCAGCTCACACTGGTGTTCATCTGGTAACCCTTGCCCTACTCATGTTGGATTCAAAAGCATCCTGAAAGGGAGAGAAAATCCAGGTGAATGTGGCCTATTGTCTTCTGTAAGGGAGCTGATGAAGGAAATACAAACTGGAGTAAGTTATGGCATAAGAGGCACTGTTCTGTCTTTTCCAGTAAAAAGAGAATGATGGGCTCTTTTCGCAGAAAGGGCTCTGCTTGCGCAGGAGGAAGGTCTGAGCTGGCAGCCAGCATCAGATCAGCTGCTGTGCACTGCTCTGGGGCAACAGCAGCTTTACATCAGGAGATTTAGTGAATAATAATCAGAGGGTTATGCCTTGGACTGTTGGCAGTCACAAAGAGAAGGGTTTGGGATTGCTCACTGTCAGTCCGTCAGGTTCCTTCCCTGTATGATACTGCTTTTCTCCTGAATCTGTAGCTGATTCTTGGAGTGGACTCAAGGGATTCTTAGCAGTTCTCAAAGCAGAAATATTATTTATCCATATAAACCAGGAACCTCCATAGGCAGTCCAAGGCATTTAGTAGAAAAATCTGTCCAGGAATTGTTTTGCATGTGACTAAGGGTGAAGTCCAGTAGTCCACAAAAAGAGAAGTACAAAGAATTACTGTTATGTATCTAAAAAAGGTTCTGGCATCTGTTTTCCTATTGAGTCCAGTGGGCCCCAGAGTAAGCCCTGCTACTTATTCCAATATTTTGGTTGCAAATACAGGAATTGGGCTATTGGGCTGAAAAGCATCCAGGCATTTAATAAACTCACCTTCCATAAGTGGGGGAGTGAAATGAATATTTGAGTTTGGCTGTTGACTGCTGACTTTTTCTGAGAAGTCTATAAACAGCAGCCAGGTTGTCTCTCACTTTTTGTTTCTCTGGTGTGTGTTGTTTTTCCATGGACAACATGTTCTAGACCTTAGAGAGTTGGCTGGAGCTAGATTCATTCAGATCCTGTGTCCCTGGTGGCAGATAATGCATCAGGGAGGGCAAAGGGCTTGGAAATGTTGTTATGTCAGAATGGTGATCCTGCAGCCAGCACGGCTGCAATAACACCTTGGCTGTGCTGATGGTGGCAGCACTGGAGCAAGCGGTCCCGTAGACCCCTGCCTGTGCTGGACCTCAGCTCCCCTGTGCCGGTTCTTGGGTCTGACTGGTACACTGTGGCTCCAGCAGCTGGGAAGTGCAGGTGGGCATCCAGGGGCGGGGCTGACGTGGAAGCCCCTTGCTCTAATGAGACCTCTCTGCCTCTGCTGATGTAGGGATGGCCTCTGGTGTGGGCTCACCACTTCTGGAAGAGGTGCTCCTGGGGAAGGTCCACTTTGGCTGGAAGGGGAGCTCAGGGTGATGAGCTCTCAGAAAACCAAGTTAGTTACAGCTGACAAGTTTGCTGGTAAACGTTCCCACTGGCTCCTTAGGAATTAATGGCACAACTGGAGGGTGTTCATTTACCTGCCACCCAGGACCTTTAGTCTCCTCACAGGGTATTGGTATTCCAACAACTGATAAATAAACACACATCAGTAAGGCATTGGGTGGATTTTGTTTGGTACTGAAACTCCAATAGCCCTTGTCCAGCACTACCCTGCCTGAGCTCCTGAGCACTAACCCCTCACTCAGTGTCCCTGCACTGCCTGGTAGATAATCCAGGCTTGAGATCAGTAATACCCATGAAAGTTTAATGTGACTCAATCTCTGTCATGCCTAAAGGAGAGATTAGCAAATTAGAATTGATCCTGATGACTTCATGCATGTTACCTGATACCCTGTGACTGATCCGTGGTGGGTGGAGGACCATGAATCCAGGGAGAGCTGGAGCCACCTTCTTAGCTTTGCTCCTGCATTTTCATGCCAATCTCATTGAATCAAATTAGCTGTTCTAAATTAATAATGGTATTTGGCAGCTGTCTAGCATCTTCCAGCTGAGGAACAGAACACTCTTTCCAGTGGGAAACTAAGCCTTTCCAGTGCCTTGAAGAATAGTTGTCACCTTCACCGTCCAAAGTCAGAAAAAGGATTTAAATGATTTGGCCAATAGTCCTTCGGGAGCTTGTGGCAGAGCTGTAGAGGACGTCCAAATGTAACAGTTCCTCCTCAGACCCAGACATCAACCATAGTGTAATGATTTAGTGTGATTTGGAGCTATCTACACACTGATGTATAGATGTACACTGGGGGAGAAGTGGGGATGCATTTTAGCTCTTTGGATAGGCTTAAGACTTGCATGAGGTGAAATGCAAGGAATAACAAATGTGTCCATTTTGCTGATGTGGCAGGAGTGATGTTGTTGCAGGTGTGGCCCTTGCAGCTTTTGCAGGACCTGGGGAGCAGTAGGTGAACAACTTGGCTATATCTGCTTGTGACTCTTTGAGTCCTTGTAATGGCCCTCGGTGACCTCTGCAAGATTGGATCATGTTCTTCATCTTCTGTGGAAGCATGTTGGCTCCCACAGTAAACAGCAAGAAATTCAGCTCAATTTCTTTTTCTTGCTCAATTCAGCTCAGTTTTTTTTCAGGTGGCTGAGTCTAGGCTGTGCCACAATTCATGACTCAGGGGATCATGCTCCTTTCTGGACCTGTTCCCCTTTTACCTCTCCTTTTCTTTATCACACCATAAAGCACTTCTATGCTGCTGAAGCTGTCACCCTTATGGTGTGACCAAGAGGAGGCTGATTAGCACCCTCCGAGGTTTCCCTGCACTAAAATTCACTTGCACCTTGCACCACTTTCCTAAACATCTACCTACAATCTTTCCTCCTTAACTTTGATGCTTTCAGCTTACTCTTCTCAAACAGGTTTTAAAGAAAATGACCTGCTGCTGATGCACGAGCTGTTATCTATTAACCCAAACATTTTAGATTGCATAAGAGTGTCCATTTTGAAAGTTAGTACAGAAGAACTAGTCCAATGTAATTTTTTCTGTTTATCCTGATCTTTTATTCAACTTCTGGAACTAGATAACCTGTGTGGGAATTAATAAACGATACTCTTTATTGCGATTAGCTCTAATTATCGCTTTCCAGGCAGTTTTTTTTTAATCAACAAATAACTAATCACTAGCTAGAGCAATGTGCTGTTGGCAGAGAGAGGTTTCTACCCTGTAGTGACTCAGGAGGTATTTGTAACCCACAGAGAAACCTTGCAAGTAGGGTCTCTTTGCAGTATATTTGCAAAGCTGATGGCCTGAGTCAGCTGGCAATCTAACAAGATGCACAGAACTTATAAAGCATATTTGGAGCTGTTGAGAAAAGAAATAAATCCTTTTTCATTAGAAAAAAAACAAAATGAAGGTGTTCACCAAAAGAGCAAGGGAGGCAAGAGAGACAGCAGGACTGGCAATGTGGTGGCAGACAACCACTGGGGATGCTGGTTTGTTGGTCCCTCACTGTGGCAATGCAACACCTACACCTGCCAGTGTTGGGTGTTTAGAGGTTGTGCTCCTTCTTCCTCATTTTCTTTCCGCTGAGGCTCCTCTTGTGAAATGAAGAAGTTATGATTTTGCCAGAAGGACTACATGAGTGAACTAATGTTAAAGACAAATAAAGATTGTAGTGCAAAACATGGCAGCCATCTGGGGATTTATTTAAGTGAAGTGCTGTTTGGGGACTAGTTGTATGCAGAGAGAATGAGGAGTGGAATCTTCTCTGAGTTTGTCTTTGAAGACTCCTCATGAAGCCATAGTTAAGACTACGTTAGCAAAGAGAAAAACTCTGGAGAGAGAAGATATTTAAATATTGGAGGTCATATTCCCAGTCATTCCTAAGCTCAGTCATTCTCCACCAGGCTTTGCTATGTTTGCTCAGCTGTATTGTTGAGGCAATGCAGAGGCATTTGCTCCCCTAATTTTTTGGATGGGCACAAGGACAGAGGACCTCCTTGGTAAAGGTAAAACAGCAGCTTTTGACGTCCTGCCTCATGTTTAATCTGGGAGCCTGATAAGCAGCAGCACATGGATTTGGAGCCTCTCCTGTTCAGGTTCTGGTTGCAGAGGCCCAAGAAAAAAGATCTCTCTTCCAGGTGAAGTCTCATCTCTGTCAGTGAAGGCAAAAGCCTCACTGAATTTGTCAGAGCCATGGCTTCATGCTCAGTTTGTACTGAGGTAGCCCGCCCTCCCAGGGCTAATGACTCTGCTTGCTGGGCTGATCTGGGAGGGAACTGGGAGCCTCATCTTGGCCTGGGTCTATTCAGAGGTCTCAGTTGTGGAGCTCAGGTGAGGGGGTGGGATGGTGATGGGGTGCTCATGGCTGGCCAGGTAGGTCGTTTGGGTGTAGAGACCTTCAGGGAGTGATCAAGGAGGGAGACTACAGCAAGGAGTGCTGAGATGCTTTGAGGAATGAACCTTCAGCAGGTACTGGGTAGGGAAGGCTGTGATTGACATGGTTGAACCTTTCTGGGTTTTTTGAGGAAATGGGTTCCATTCAGGTGTGAAAGAGGTTTGAGGCTGGTGGCTAAAGCCTGTTTGTTGGAGTTTGAGCCCAGGCAATGATGAATCGTGCTTGGCTGGCAGGAACTCATGGTGCTCCCTTAGTGAGGTGTTTGAGCTTAGTGTCCTATTTGTGTTTGGCTCTGCTCAGGGATGTCAGACAGGCCCCTGGCTCAGCTCAGGTGGCTGAGCCTAGGCTGTGCCACAATTCATGACTCAGGGGATCATGCTCCTTTCTGGACTTTTTCTCCTTTTTCTTCTCCTGGCACAGAAGAGAGGGTTTCCTCCTTCTCCAGTGTCCTAGTGTAAAAAAAAACCTATTTTCAATTATTTATTTTCTTCTTCTCTGGATAAAAGAAGCTGTACTCTGAACCACAAAGACAAGCACACAGGCTGTTTTTTTTGTGAGGCAAGGAGGAGCAAACACAGTTTTGCCTCTAGAGGCAAAGAGCTACAGAATTTCCTAGTACAGGGCACAGTCCAGATTTTTCCATGTGTGGGCTTGAGCCCAGACATCACCCTGACAACATGTGGGAACATAAATACAAACAAAAATAATTTCCAGATGAGGGATGTATGCAATGTTTTCTTTTACTGGCATTTATGTTTGCTTATTTGGCTGGAGTTGACGATCAACTCTGCTTGTTGCAACAGGGCAGCAGGAAGATGCTTGAAGCAGTGAAAGTGCCTGTTCAGCTCTGTCTGCATCCCTAGAGGGATCCAAAACCCATGGCAGACACCTTAGGGAGGTTCTGTGCAATTTTCAGAGGGAGGCAGGGCCCAGGGGCCAGCAAGAATGGTCTTATCAAAGCAAAACCTTTTGCAGGAACCCTGACTGATCCATAACCATTCAGGAGCTCGTGCTTTGTGGTGCATCTCATCAGCGCTTCTTGTCTGGCTGTGCTGTGTTAGGCCCCCTCTCTGTGGTGTGTCCTCATGGATCTGGGTAGGACTCCATCCTCAGGAAGTGAAAACGGTGCCCCAGGAAAGGCAGTTTTGCATTTTATCATCTTTCACTTGCAAATAAGACAAGTGGGGTTTTCAAGGTTGTTTTTTTCCTGGGAGAATCCCTAAGCAGCTGGGTCTCAGTGGGATAAGGATTTGTTTGGGTTGAATGTCTAGCATCTCTCAGATTCCTTGTGGGGGAAGAAGTGGTTGACACCAACTTCTCATTCCCTTCTGCTTTGTGTGCCTTTCTCATGGACTACCCAGTCTGCTGCTGACCTCCCCTGAAGCTGGGGATACGAAAGCAGTATTTCAAGCTCCTTTTTACAGGTGAAGATAAAACCATGGCCTCTTACATGTGTGTACATATATTCCCATAGATGGTACAAAAAGATGCTGCTCTAAGCAATGCAATCAGGATGTCTAGACATGACACAGCCCTTTGAGAGGGGTCCTGGTATACCTAGGCACTGAATTTCTTTCCAGCTTATCCCCAGCGTGCTATTAGGAAAGACAATAATAACAGCAACTTAAAATTGGTGAGTGGAAAACAGGGCTGAGTTGTGCTGGCTGCCCTTATAGCTATGTCTCCTCTTTTTAAATTTTTTTTTCTTTTCTCTCTCTGGAAAAATCAGTCTTGAATGTAGCTTCAATATAGTACACAGCTCTTGATGTTGCTGCTTTGAGGCTGTACATCTACCAAGTCTAAAAATAACTAAATAAATCACTCAAATTAGGCAGTAAGCAAATAGATTTGCCCACCTGTTTATTAATAAACACATACAGATGAACCTATATTTCTATATTAGAACATGGCTCCGTGTCTCCTGTGGGTATAAAAAGAAAAACACCTGGCAAAGAGCAAGGGCAGTAAGGCAAGTACAAAGTTTCCACAGTAAACATATTTGTGTTTGCTGAGCAAGTGTTGCCTTAGGAAGGCAACGAGGGGAGCAGCTCCCACTGGCTTGCAAAGCCTCGGATTACCAAGCACAGAGAGAGACACGACTCCCTGACAGCTGCAGATGTGCAGGTTGCAGTTGGGTCATACAGGGGAGCATGTGAGAGATGGGACAGGGGAGAAACCCTTCCCAGCCTCTCTCCGTGCTGACAGTACGTGTGCAAATACACTTCCTCCTTGGAGCGTGCAGCTTGGAGAAAGCAGCCAGGAGATACCACCACCAATGCTCAGCTTTGCTGTTGTGCTTTGTTTTGTGGAGGGTTTTAAATTATTATTTTATTTATTTATTCTCCAGGGCTTACTGCATGGGGGGCTGTTCCTTGGGAAGGCTCAGAACATGCCTTACCCTTGCAGAAATATTGCTGCTGACTTGCAGAGCACTACTTTCCCAGCGTCATTGTAAAGGTGATTCAAGCAATCCTGTCCTGGTTGGTTTCATGGTCATTTGTGTCAAAGGTGAATATAGGAGTAAAGAATGAAGGCCACACAGGAGGAAGCAGGGGCAAGAGTGTACCCAAGGCATGCCAGGCCCTAGCAGAGGATCTCTGGGAAGGGAAGATCAGGGTCTCATGATGACAGGTGTCATTCTTGAGCTGTGAGGTCAGGGTGGCTGAAAAAACTCTCAAGAGGATGCATCCCTCATGATGGCTCCTTTTCTTTCTTCCCCATTCCTTTTTGTAAGCTGTGGTGTTCCACCCTCCCAGCCATGCTGCTATTTCTGCTCCCTCACAGGGTCAACTGAAACATGCTGAACAAGGGGCAAAAGCATAACAAAAAGAACTGAAGCAAGGTACTGTCTAACTGGGACATGTTAGGATGTGTGGGTGGGTGTCTTGGGTCTTTCTACATTGCTTTCCAGCTCTGTAAGAGACCCAACAGTTTAACTAAGGATGATGCCTCTTTAGAATTAAACAAATAGTCTTGCCCTGGATTAAGACCAAGCCTCCCACCCAACTGCCTCCAGCTGTCATGGTGCAAAGTCAATGTCAGGGTCACACCTGAAAGCAGTGTGAGCCTAGGACAGGCAGTTGCACCAGGGCTGGGCTCCTTCAACATATTTATAAAGCTTTGGGCCCTCCCACTCCATCAGCAGTGACAATAAAGATTGTTTTAGTGAAGCTGTTGAATAACATAATCAGCTTCACAGCTTTACTTACATGGTGATTTTGCTGACCTTTAGTGTGCAAAACCTGAATGCTGGAATTTACTCGTGTGGTCTTCCCACTGGATTTGACATCTAGGGGAAGGAGCATCAGAAGTATTAGAAAGTGCTGCGATTCAGTGATATGTATGTCACTGTCCTTGGTTGCATGACCTGCATTTTTCTGCCTGGGATTGGCTGTTGTTTAATCACAATCACAAAATTATATTTAATTAGGTCACAAATGGCAGTGAACTGTCATTTCTTCTGTGTATTAAAAGCCTCAAATAACCTGGAGAAATCCCATGACATGTACTTGCCATGCCCTATCTGTCCTGAGAAACTGCCTTTACCTTGGGACAGGGCAGGCTTGAACATTGCTGTCCTACTAATTTCTGGTTGTGTGTAATTGATTTGTGTCAGCAGCTGCTACCTGCAATGAGATCTCCCAAAAAGAAACTATAGGCAGAGGAATACATCCAGGGCTGGCAGAACCCTTCTTTGAGTCAGGACTGCTAGTAGGAATTAGAGGCATTTTTTCCTCCTAGTATTTTTATTAAAAGCTATGTTCAGTTGGGATGGGTGTTGTCAGAGACGTGTGGGACCTAGTCTGGCCATGTAGCCACAAGAAATCACTGAAAGCAATGGTCTGCTGAAGTCCTTTGGCATCTGTGAACTGAAGAAAATGTGTAAAATAGGAGCTGACCAAGTGAGGGCCATCTTTAATGTGTTCTTGCTCTGCTCGTGGACAAGCCTAAAGCAGCCCCAGTTAATAGGTCCCTTCTGGCTGTCCACAGATGCTATTTCATTGATAAAAACCAGCAGCTAGCACTGAAAGCTGTACAAAGAGGGGCCTGCCAGGCACTTGAAACAGCAGTGAGGGAGGCTAGACATGTTTAAGCAATAGCAGGGGACGGGTCATATAATTTTGCTGCAGCAATCTATTTCCATTTGGTTCTGCCTGCTGGGTCCAAGGCAAAGCACAACTTGCCCCTGGAACTGTTGTCCAAAGGACAGAATCTAATGAAGCTAAAAAATGATCATGCTCCTTTTCTTTAGCTCTTAAAACAAAATAATGTATCATGCCATTTAACTGTGGAAATCATTAAAGTGACATGCTTAGACATTGTATGTTAAGTGACTGCCAGACACAAAAGATCAGAGGAAACAGGTCTCTACCTAAGTATGTTGCTGCATGATTTTGGGTGGAAAACACCTTTCAGAGCCTGCTCCACTGAGGAACTGGACATTATTTTGGGACATGTATGAAAATTTTGGTCATCTCATGGTTCTACAGTTATTTTTTAAGTAGGTCCATGAGGCAGCTGCTAATACAAGTAAGATGCATGTTTTTAAACAAATAAGAGAATTTAGGTTAAATATTAACTTTTGGTCATTTCAACTCTGATAGCTTTGGCCTTCAGGCTGGTCATTTAAAGAGCTCCTTTCTGTTGCTACAGCAACAGCAGCCCTGGAAGACCTTGATGTTCAAGTCAGAAAAAAAAAAAAAACTTAAAATAAAATTTGTCCTGAAATTTGCTTAGGCTTCTATTGATAAGTGCCTGTGCTCAGAGTCAATTGTTCAGAAAAACAAGGCTTGGAAATGTACCACAGGGTTTAATGCAATCCTTGCACAACCCCATTCCCAGCCATGCGCTCTTGCGCTCTGTTAAAGAAAACAACACAACAAACCAACAAACCTTAAATTTCATGCTCTCTTCTGACACGCACTAAGCCATTCAGTGATATTGTTTTAAGAAAGCAAACAGCCTGGTTTGTTCTTCTTGCAGAGCTGTCTCTGTACATGCTGTAGTTCTGCCCTCAAAGTGCCGTGTCCCAGCGCAGTGTCTGAGGTGTGACACAGGCTGACTTTGGGAAGGACGGTGCTCATCTGTCCCCCCTTTCAGCATGTGCTTGGACACAGCACCATGCCAGATCTCAGCTGCTTCTTTTCTGTCCCTTTCACATACAACTTCTGGCTAGAAGGTCTTTTCTTCTTGGACCTCTCCCAGACTTAAAACATTCAAATTTCCCCTGAATGCTCGTTCTGTTTTGCAAACTCTTTTTGCAATGACTTCTAAGCAGGTGTAAATCAATATCACCTTCTGGAATTCACAGCAAGTATGCCAATATCAAATGAGGTTTTGGCCACTTGTTTTTGCAGCAGTAGAAACCTCTTCAGTTCTGTTTACTTCTCTAAATGTTTGTCTTAACAGTGTTGTTTGAATTCTCTCTCTGATTTTCAAGGTCAAGAATTTTTCCTTTGTCTGGGCAAATGCATCTCCATCCCTGATATAGGTAGAGGTCCAGAATGAGATTGTGAGCACTACACACATTTTTATTTCTAGGTAGAATACTCACACTCTTTCTTAGAGAGGTATAAATATTTCAATGAAATGTGGGGCTACAAATATACAGCTGAGTGCTCATCAAAGCTCATGGCAGAGCTGCTGTTGTCTTTAGTGTGCAGCCCTGAGGGCATCTTGTTTGAGTCATGTTTCACAATTGTTTTTAAATGTAAAGCTTTATGGCCCAATTTAAAGAAGAGCTGGAAGGAAACACTTTTTCCTGTCCTGAAGAACACTTGAAACCTTCAAAACATAGTCCTGCTCCATGCTGAGATGGACTGACAGCTCCCAAACTGGAGAGGAGAAGCAACCCATTATAACTAGCTAAAGACCCAGTACTTTGGATTCTCTTGGAGAAGTTGAGAGGTGTTTAAATTCATAGTCTGAACTCAACTCTGAGCCTGCTGTCTCAGGGTGGATGGCCCGGCTAACAGCACTTTGCTACTTCATGTTTTCTCTTACTGCTCTGGTTCTGAAAAGTACATTGTGAACCTGAGATAACAACAGGGTTTTCACTGAGCTGTCACTGTGAAAGCTATTCCCAGGAACTCTTTCAATTTTAACAAGTCTGCATTTGCTGTCAAAATAACATTTTGTCAAAAACTTCCAGACTGTTTCTCATCCAAAGCCTGCTGAAGTCAATGAAAAACATACTTCTTCAAGAGAATTTTAATTACTATTAAGAATACCAGAATAAAAGCATAACCACATTGGGAATTTGCTCTCTTGATGGAGGTTTATATTGATTTTTGTTTTTCTGGACTACTGAAAATTAGGAATGGGACTACTGGATAATGATCTGAACTTCCCCTTGGTTTGAAAAATGGGGTAGGAGACCAGTCCATGACTGCTAGAAAACATGTGTTTCTCTGATTCCTGCAGCAGTGTAGCAAGGGGCAGGCTGTTACAATGGACAGACATGACCACAAAATGATACCCTGGTCAGATGTGTGTTAATAAAAATTCACTCTCATAGTTTTGTTGTTGTTGTTGTTTGTTTGTTTGTGGTTTTGTTTTTGAGGCAAAACAAAAATTAACCTTCAAAAACAATGCAGCCCTTTCCTCTTCCCTTGAAACATTTGGCATTTCCTCTTCCCTTGAAACATAGAGCATCAAGGATTTTAAAGATGACTGAAAGAAATTCAAGAGGCAAGAGTTTCAACATCACGGGGTTTTTTTTTAAAGAATATATAGTTAAGAATGCATGGCAATAAAAGACAAATGAAATCACCTCTCCACCTAACTCCTTCCAGAGAATGCCTGTGTGTGCTCACAGAAATATCTTGGTGAGCTATTAGCCTGGAAGTCACTCAAGTCTTAGAGCGATCCAATTCTCTTGAGAAGAAGAAGAAAGTAAAACTGCCAACTTCATGCTTCAAGTGGAACAATAATCCTGAACTAAGAGAACAGCTTCCAAGTCGTCAGATGGCAAATTATTTATCTGCTTACACAGAACAATGCACACTTTGTAGTTGATGTATGAGGTTCCCTATGTGCACTGCATTAGAAAGGAAGGGGGTGTGGAGTTATACAATTATACTTTTTTATTAATGGGGAAACACCCGCTCCCTCCACAGCTTTATAATCAGTCACAAGGGAATCCAAATGCCTTTGGCAGCGCCTTTTGAGGTGTTTGACTGTTTTGTTACTCAGACCAAAGGATGCTGCTGGCAAATTTTTCAGAGTCAAAACTCTGGGATTATCTGCCAGTCCCCAAGACAGCTCTGACAGAGTGTCCCAAAGGACCCCGATCAGTGCACTCCAGTTGCTTTTCAATTTTTTCCTTTTTTTCCCCTTTTGTGTTCTCCTATTTCTTTAGCTTTTTATTTTGACTGTAAGTCTTTAATGTGGGGAATCTTGTCTCCAAGACTGTCTGTAAAACACCTTTTTACCACTGTGCTGTTGGGAGGATGGCAGAAACATGGTTTGTTTCTCAACAGGGAAGAGCCATCATTGAAAGTCAGCCTTTGTTTTAGGATTGCCAAGCCTTGGCCCTGAAGCTGAGGTAACAAGCCAGGGCTCTGCCTAAAAGCAACTGCTTTAGGACTTTCATTGCCTGAAGCCCTCTCTGAGCTGAACTGGGGTCATTTCACCCAGGAATTATCTGAGCTATCATGACTTTGTAACCTCATCATAAAATAAAATCTATATAACTAGCAGCAGTTAACTAGAGCCAAAAGACTTTGTATCTCAGCACAAAAGGTTTGATTCAGTTTTTAATTGCTTTAACCTTTATTAAAAGTAAGGCTTTTCTGTGGACTAGTTGCATGCTTGGCTGAGATCAGTAAGGGGTATTGCTTTCTGCAGCATCCCTGGAGCTGGCAGGATGCTGCTGCATGAATTGCCAGGGCTAGGCCCGAATACCATCCTTCCATAGAAAGCACCCACTGTACAGATTTCCTCTGTAGCTTACAAGGCCAGGATATGAGCCATAAGAAGCCATTTGGAGATGTTTAGCAGCATTAAACGAAACTGTCTCCTGATGGGAATGAGTTCACATACCCAGTAGATAAATGTCCTCTGTCTGGTCATCAGAGTGGTGACATTTCCTGTTCTCTCTGCTGGCTTTGCCCCTGGACAGGCCCAGTGCTCAGCCAGAGTGGTTCCCCCTGGGGGTCAGGGCCAGGGCACGTTGTGTTGCTGTTGCCTTTTAGGGAGATCAATACAGGACTTCAGCACCTTTCATTGGAACAATCCTCGTGTGCATTTACCATGTGAAAAAAATCCAGGTGCATCCCAAGTTCCCATTCAGGGCAGCATGTGTGTCCTGCCAGGTGGCTTGCACAGAGTGGTTCCTGGATGCATTGCCTCTGCTCCCGGAAACTATGGCTGTTGCTGTGTATCCCTCAAATTAGAAGAGCAGCATAAAAAAACACCCCACCATGCATGGGGGGAACAAAACGAAGGTCGAGGTTGCAGAAACCCCATCTCATATTCTAGTGTGAACTACAGTAATGTATCCATCTCCAGAGAGCAAAGTGAGGTGTTCTCTAACTGAAATCCTGTGGGCAGGAGGAAGCCGCTGTTGGCTCTTGCAGTGTCATTCAGAGCAGGAGAAAGCTTTGTGGAAGTGCAAGACAAATGTGGTTTGGTGTTGGTGGTTTTTTCCCTCTCCCTGATCTAATATTAACAGTGGTTCTCATGAACAGTCTGGGGTTTACTGGTGCTGAGTTGGCAAGGTTTTCCTTCCTTAAACAAGACAGAAGACCAATTCCAGTTATATTAACCAGGCCAAATGTCAACAAAGCTGATTAAATCAATTCCCTTGGTCTCAGCTCCCTTCCTTGACTGTTCTTTTGCAAAGTATTGATTATGATTAGTGCTGATTACCATTTTTTTGGATAAAGGTATTATAAACCACAATTTTATCTTGAGGTATCAGCTCCATCAAAGGGAAGAAACACAGACATGAAACTTTACACTGTTTGCTGCATTTAGTCAACCAGCGTGATGCAGTAAAAGAGTTTACATCTATCTCTTTTCAGAGCCTTTGCTTCCCTGCTTCAGCACTGCAAACACCTTGGCAAATATCTAATCACCACCTGTAATGTGACTGAATGGCAGGACCATTCCCAGACTTCATCACCTTCACTGGCCTGGCCAGGGATTACCAAAATTGCTCTTTGCCTTCACTTTCTTTGAGCTTACACAATATTGCTGTTAAGCACATTGCAGAACAGCCAGGTGACTGATGAAATACCTTGCAGAGATGACAGGACAATGTGCAGATCTTCACACTGCACTCTCCCAGGAGAGAGGTGCCCATTGCAATGGGCTGGTGTTTGTCAGAAAGCCGCAGACTTTTTGACTGATGTATTCATGCTACAAATTATGTTGTGGTCTGATATGTTGAACAAGAAAATCTGACCTTGAACTGAATTCAGCTTTGCATTCAGAATGGTTTTTCATTTAAGCCCTATAAATTTTTGTCTTGAGAGCTTTCCATCCTATACAACTGGGATCCCAGCACAGCAGAGGCATTTTGTGGTACATGGTCAGAGTAACAATCAGAGCACCAAGCCTATGACAGAAGGGGAGATAATGTGAGGGCATTTGGTTTGCGGGCACTGTGGGACACCTCTTGGCCCTGTAGAGCTCTGTACAGATAGGTCTTGTTTTGTCAAAACAGGGGTTTTGGCACGTGCCCATTCTTGCGCTGTGCTGGTAGGACCAGCTCTGCTGCAGGCTGTCAGCAGGAGAGGTGTATGCAGGAGCTCAGCTCAACAGTGGCTCTGTGGCATTCTGGATTGTACTGCTTCTTACACCCTATCTTACCTGGGCCCTTTTGAAGGTGCTAAGGTGAGGAAAGTGGCATTTTGCCTCCCTGGAGATATGTGTTTTGGGGACTAAGAAGGGAACTTCCTCAGGAGCAGGAGTTTGTACAAAGGGCTAAGGTGCTTCTCTGGTTGTGTGCCAACCTTGTCCAGTTGGTGATGTTTCCACACATGGAAAGTGGGCACGGAAGTAGCTGAACCTGATATTTTCTGTTATGTTTGCTTTACCATTGCTGCAGGTCACTGTTTTATAAACAATTCGTCTCTATGAGAAGGAGTTTGTTCTTCTCCCAGCCACAGGTTACAGCATGCTGTAAGATGATCAAGCAGGAGCTTTGCCCTCAGTAAAAGAGGGACGAGGCTGCCTAGTTTGGCCAGGTGCTTGTTTCAAACATTTTTAAAGAGATACTCTGTTCTGCACTTGTTTAAAATATGGTTCAACTGTTGGCAATGAAACAGTTCAGTGCTTGCTGCAAGATATCTCTGCATATGTAAACCAACACAGGTAATTGCAGCGTGTGCACCTTAGGCTACCTTTTTTTATATTCAAGTGGTATGAGCATGTAGGTACCCAACTCCTAAGAGGTCAGACTGTCTGAAAAGGAAAGATTTTCCTTTGCCTTGGATTCTTTCCTTCATTGCTTCCTTTTTCTATAATCTCAGTCACTCCCTGATATCTTTGCTGCCAGCTTCCTCTGTGCCAAAAAGCAGTGATGCAGAGGGAGCAATGCAGCCCTGTGGCCACCAAAGCAGTGACTGCACCTGCCAACATGGCTCTGCTGTGAGTAGCGTGTGGCTCTCAGCAGACCTGGCACCTCTTCCACGAGCCATGTGGGTTGTGGTGTTGAACAGAGTTGTTGCAGGTGCTGTGGCAATGCCAGGCTTTGACAGATCCAGAAAACCTCATTCTGAACTTGGAAGAGAGTATGTGCCTTCCTGCGTTTGGATCTGGGAGGAATCTGATTCCCAATCAGCATAAAAGCAAATGGATTTTTTGTGTCCCATGCCCTGAGTTTTGGAAAACTCAGCCTCTACCTCTCGTCGGTGTGTGTGTCTGTTCTCCGAAGTGAGGCAGTGCCCTGGGACAGCTGACAGGGTTCACTGAACTGGAAACTTGACCCTCTGTAACTCTTTTTGGACCCTGCAACTGCTTAGCAAGTCTTCCATTTTAACCAGTGCACTCATGTGGCACAGTTTTAATCCTTCATTGCTTCTGGAGAACAGTCATTTAAAGTGAAATCCTGGCCTGGGCAGAGTCAGTGGGAATTCTGAGCTGCCTTCAGCCAGGGCCATGGCTCCAGTTCTTCTGTCCCTACAAGGGCACTGGGCGAGCAGAGGGGCAAGTGCAGGGTAAAGCAGGGGGGCAGCAGGAGGAAGTCAGGGCACTGAACTGTGCATTGCGCTGCTGCTGCTGCCAAGGGACTCCTGCCAAGGAGGGGAATATGCCCTTTCCATGCCCCATGCACACAGTCTCTCCTTGCTCAGCGTCAAGGCCACAACGTACTGAGCGCTTCTGTGAGAAAGCAAAATACGCAAGTAAACAGCAGCTGCCTTTACTTCCAAACACGTCTCGGTTGGTTGCTCCTGTTTCCTTGTCAGGGGAGTGGTTCAGCTGAGGGAAAGGTGATTGAACCATTACCAGAGGAGAAAACACCTATTAAAAATGAAATAATTCCAAACACTGGAAGTGGCTCCTTAATATGAGCATGACATTTTGATTTGGCCACTGACCTGTCCTTAGCAATCCTTTCTTTTCTCTGCTGCTGACAAACCCATGTTCAAGAGCTGTAGGATGATTCCTGACCTGGAAGGAAGCAGAGCTGGAGCAGTGTCCTTGTCTATACTGGCACACAGGTTAGTTGGGAGGAACAGTGAACAATGACAGGATGCTTGAACCAGCTGCAAGGATCTGGAGGCTGTGAACACTGAAGGATGTAAGAAAGGAAGGGAATGGGATGCTAAAAGGAGTAAAAAGCTTAAACTGAGCAATGGAGACTGTAGATCCAAATGTCAGGGTATATTTCTTAATAGTGATTTCTGTCAAGTTGTTGGATAATCCCAAAGGGAAGTGGTGGAAATCTCATACATGGAGATGTCTCTCAAATTAGGTTTTTATGAAGGCAGCAGAAAATACATACTTACATAAAAACCCAGTTGAACTAGATAATCTCAGAGTATTTTCCCATCTCTAAAATGTGATTTATAGTCTAAACACTGCCAGACCCTGCAAACTAATCTGTTGCACTAAAAGTGACTCAAACACAATTGCTTGTATTTTTATACCCCTCATGATGTTAAACATTTGGTTTGCCAGGATGAGTGGGAGTATCCAGGACACACTTTACTGTGAATGGATTTCATGAACTATAATTACTAGGCAATAAATCTATACAAATGGAAAATGTCTCAGGCCTTGTGCTAGATAGTAGGAAAGGACAGGAACTGATTGTTTTGGGGGATCATGTTTTTGTGTGAACTTGGAAGGAATTAAAACACCAATGTTGCTTTTGAAGGGCCAGTTAGGGCAGAGGCCACAAATTTCTTCTTTACAGTAAAAATTAACAGTAAAAGATGTATTTGCACAGTTATTTCTTGGATGGGAGCTTGCATAGAGACAGCTGGTTTTAATTAGGCAAACAGATGCAATACCTGAGCAATTATAACTTGATCATGAGCCCGTAGAAGGTGAGGGGATCTTTAGCAGTCTATGCTTAAACCGCTTGTGTTGGGCAGGATTAGACCTGCAGATGAGAAATCCTGCACTCACCACAGCAAACCTAGGAAACTGCTGGGACTAAGATTTTTTTTCCCATGGCAGACTCCATTTGTACACCAGTGTTCCTGGTTCTGATTTGGTGGTGGGTACAGCTGTTGGGGAACAACCAACTCATTGCCTTTGCTGGCATTTCTTCCTGCCTCCAATGTAGTAAAGGATGGGGGAATATGATTAGTATCCCTGAGCAATTCCCTGCCATCATTTTAGGGGAGAGTGCAGGTATTTCTTGTATGTTGCCAGAGGAGTATGCTACTCATCATTACAGAAATTATTACCAGTGGTAATTATTATAATGCTCAAAAGGGGGTTTGTATTACTACAGATGGAATAAAAAGATAATTTCTTGCCAAAAAGAAATAAAAATACAATCTTAAATAAGGATCTATAAATCTGTGACTTTTTTAGGCACAGATCCCCACATTACCAAAGAACAACCTGGGCTTATCACCCCACTGAGGGCAAAAGTGTTTCTGTTGTTAGTGGCAACATAAGGGGTTAAGCCCTTACAATCTGTGACTCATTATTCAGTGTCTTTAAGTATTACTTTCCACTCCCAGCTTGTTAAAGAGGATGTACAGGGTATCAATAGGTGAGCATATGTGTGTGTATATCTGTGTGCATATGTATCTGTGAGAACACACATATGTACTGTACAGACTTTCAAAAGAATTATAAGCTCCCAGCAGTCCAAACTCTGTGTTATCTTATTATCATCAGCCATTGGGCTGTAACAGAACAACAATCTAGCACTGCTTAGAAGGACAAATACAAACTCAGCAAAGGAAAGACAGGCACTTGTTCATTCAAGCAATTGTGGAAAACCCCAGCTTTACCTGCCTGTCATAAAAAGCCATAAAAAAACTTCTACAGGGGGTTCCTGAGCCCCCCTACCACATCCTCTGTGCCAGTGCAGAGCCTGTTCACTCTGTCCAACAGAATTGAGAGGAAAGTCTCCTAAGTCAGAGTCCAGCCCTCAGGCTCTCCATCTGACCCTGAAAATAGAAGCTCTGGCCCTTATGAGGTCAGGCTTTCTTGCCTTCTCACTCTGTTTAACATCACTGACAACTCTGTGTAGGAGGGTTTTTTCTGGCATGTACAAGAGTGCTCATGAAGCTCTGCTCTGCTGATTAAAACGTGCAAAACAAACTGTCAGGTCCTGCCTTTCCCTTCCTTTGGGAACTCTGCCCAGCTAGGACAGCCAGCTGAGACCCTCTGTGAGCCTGTACTAGAGAGAAGAGAGAGGGTGAGCCACTGCCCCATGGCTTGTTAAGGCCACTTTATCAAAGACTGACTCAAACTGCTCCTCCACCAGCACAAGTGTGACTATGTGGCTGCCCCAAAGCTTTGGCTTGGTTTCTCTGTGTGTTTGTGACAGCAACTCATGCTGAAGTGGAGCTGTCAGTGCAGGGTGAGGAACGAAAAGGTGACCTAGCTGCTGGAGGAAAACCTACAGGCTCCTGCCCTCAGGCTGGGCACGGAGCCTGCCATCTGGTTGTTAAAATTACAGCTGCATCCCAGGTTGGCCAGGTTCCCTCCTTCCCCCAGCTGGACCTGACTCTGGGGGGCAATGCTGCTCACATCTGGCTTGAAACTGGTTTTCTTTCCTCCTCCTTCTCCTACCCCCTCTAGTTCAGATCCCCAAATTCCTTCCTGTGTGTTAGAGAAGAGAATGTAGGAGTGTCCCTGGCCGTCCCTCCAGAGATAGTTGGGTGTTATTTTGACAGCCCAGCTCACTTAACCTTGTCTCATTCTGCACCCCTAGCTCCACTTCTGCCATGACCAAAACACAGCAGTCTCCTTTTCCTTTTTATTCCTGTTTAAAACTTTCCCTTGAACACAAGTTCTTCCTCCATGGGTGTCCTCACAAATCACATTTGACCTGCTGTTCTAAGCAAGCAGAGGGTACCTGGTGAAAGGAACTGGTATGGCGTGCAGGAATCACCAGACTCCACATTTGGTTAGTTCTCTGCCACAAGGTGTTGGGCAGACCCTTAACCTTCATTCCTACCTTTGTGATGGGAATAATTTGCAGCCCACTTCAAATTAGAGTGGGAATCCCTTAATTCCTTCCAGAATTATACTCTTGCTATCCAAACATCCAAAGTTTGAGTTTCATTAGAGATGCTAGACCAACCTTTATGTCATATTGCTTGATTACTGAATTTCTTTCCTTGGCTAGTTGCTTTTTCATTGCAACTCCTGCTATGACTTTCTCAACACTCCCCTTTTTTTCAGTCTATATATTTTTCTGGTTGGAACTGTAGGTCTCTGGATAAGCAGTATCAAATATTGCTTTCAATATTGAGCAATTACATGTCAGAAAGCTCCTCCACAAAGCCAATGAAATGGTCTCTGGTGCACATACAGATATCAACAGTGCTTTGGTGCTCTGTTCCCTTTTGCTTTATTAACCCTGGCCCTGTGGGGATTGAGCAATAATCCAAATTATATCTGTGCTGCATGTACAGTGCATTCTGCTGGCCACTTCTACTCAGCAAGGCAGCACAGCAGATTTCTGAACCTGAGTACTTAACTTGCAGAAACATTTTGATCAGTAACATAAATTAGCTTATGCTTGCAAACATCCATTGTGCATACATCACTTTTCAGGCAATAAATGGGCATAATCTCACACTAACCTAAGTAGGGATAATTTGCCTCTCTAAGCAGCTGTAGCCATAGCAGGAATATTCTGCACCCTCTCTAGGAACTTTTATCTGCAATTAGTTTATTAATCATTCATAAAACAACTCTGAGTGAGATGTTATACTTCTTTCAAATGAAGTCTAGGGGATTTGTGCTTTCTTTTCATGCAAATAAGCAAGATATTTTCTTGAGAGGGATTAAGAGAATGTAGGGAAAAGAGCTGTCTGATGGGGAAGGGCTCACACTCTCATGCAGAAAAGATTATTTCAGTATCATGCAATGGGCTTTATTTTTACTTCTGATGGCATCTTTGGGGCTTTGTTGGCTACATGACAGCAACAGATGAACAATGTGTTACTCATCAAAAGCTACCTGGCACGACTACCTAAAAAAGAATACAGCAGCGAACAAATACAGCAGAGAGGGAAGTGATGACAGTAGCCACATTTCAAATAAGATAATCTTTGTCTAAATGGTGTTTTGATGAAGAAAGATTAAATGATGTGCTGGAATGAGTGCAGTGTGACTAATGAGAGGATTCATAGTTATAAGTGATAGGAGAGAAAAATATCAGAAGGGACATAAACTGTCAGGCATTCACAAACTGGTGGATTGTTAGGAAAAAAAATTACTGATTGGCCAAATATATTGGCTGGGGTTTTTTATCTTCTTCTGAGATGTTTCAGCCCATCAGAACTATCTCCAGAGGATCCAGAGATGAAAATCTGGATTGCAGAATTGTCTTGCAGCAGCTCCAGGCTATGACTGCATGAATAAGATAAATTGGGGATGATTTCTGGCTAGTCCCAGTAAGAGCCCACCTGCCCACTATGACACTGCAGAGGGTAGAAAGCACTTTCCCATGTTTTTATGGCCAAGGAAGCACACTGACATTTATCCAAGGGTGTATCCAACTGCAGACTGGCAGTTCCTTGCAGAATGGCAAAGTCACAGTGAGTTGTTTGTGTAGCTGTACTTGGACAGAAGGGAACAACAGGAAAGTTATAGCCTCATTGGTTTTCTGGGGGAGCTGAATTTTTCAATTATGTGATTAGTATTAACACTGTATTTCAAGTCTAACTGTATTTTCTCATGAATTTGCCACTATTTATAAGGCCTCTTAAGATGGGTATAAATTGTATTAGTGACATCTAATAATTAGTTCTATTTTTACAGAAAATGAAACTATAGCAGAAAAATGACCTGATAGGTGCTTAGCTCAGGGCTAGAACAAAAGAGTCCCCAGCATCTGCATAAGCAAGAAGCTTTACTGCCAGAGTCCTTGAGATGAGGGAGGCTTTTTCTTTCCAATAGTTTCAGATTTACACCACTCCACTATTTTGATCTTGGTGTTTCCTCAGCTAAAGCAGAGTATAACAATGAAGAGGACTGAGAAAAGATTCTGTGGATGGCTCTGGATGGCGGCTCCACATGTAGTGCAAGCAAACAGCTTTGCTACGTGAAGTTGTTCAGATAAATACCCAGAGGTCACTACCCACACTTACCAGTAAAGCTCAGCCTGTTTCAGTGGGATACGGCAAAACTGGCCATAAGGCTCTTTCCTTACCTTGTGCAATACAGGAAGAATTATGTTGGGATTGCAAGACCTTGGAGATCCCACAGTAGAAGGTAGATGGAGAGACAGCACCCGTCAGCTCGAACTGAGCCCTAACACCCATCCTGAAGTGACCAACACACAAAACAAACCACCTTTTCTTTATGGCAGAGATTTTGGCCACTGATACTGATGGCATTTGACATGCAAAGGATCTAAATAGCAGGGAAAATCCCACAGGAGAGGAAAGAGGTCTCTGCATTTATCAGTTAAGTTGTTGTATTTCAAGCTGTATCCAAAATCTAATGGATTAATGGGAATCCTTCCAGTAACTTCCGCTGGGGTTTTATAGGGCTTTAATTAATGGCCTGGATTCTGTGATTGTGAGTGTTCCTCTCAGAGCACTACTAAGAACTGTGCTTCCAAAACAGACTTGAGCAAACAGGGCTCCTTGATCAACATTTTGCAAATGGCAAGAAATTAACTCACTTGGGAAGTACTTGATAGCAAATGTTTGTCTCCAAATGTCTGAAAGTTGTCTATTATAAATGGAGGGTGAAGAAGCCATTTTTGACCCTGTTTCTGACTGAGTACCAGCTGTATTAGGTTTAAGGCTAATTTTCTCATAAGGGGTAAATGTTAAATATTAAAAATAAAAATGTCTTAGGATTAAGGAGCTCTTAGTAGTTAATGTGAATGTTTGGCACAGGACTGCAAACTGCGTCTGACTTGGAGGAGAAAGAACATGCTCTAGTGTAAAGGTTGAGCTTCTCCTGCAGTTCTCATTTTCCCTTTGGGTGTACTAATCCAGCTGCTACACTGATTCCCCAAGTTTCTTTTTGCTCCTTGTGCATTTTGAAGAATCTGTCCCATCTCTTTTTTAACCACACTGCTTATTTGCCAAAAAAAAAATCTGTTTGCCCACCCCATGTCTCATCTCCAGCAGCCACAAAGTCAGATACGTTCCTTAAAAGCCAGACAGGGTTTTAGTAACTAGCCAGTCAAGAGAGGCTGGTATTGAGTGGTAGCTTGTGCGTGCTCATATACCTGCTTGCATCCACAACCAAGGCCTTGCAATCTCTGCCTTATGCTAGAAAATAACTGGGTTTGAAACCACAGAGTTGCAGACACAAAGAGAGGGCTGTGGTTGGGACTGGGCTGAAAGAGCAGTGCCTGTCCTGGAGAATGTCACTTTTTTTATGACTGACTCTCTCTGCTTCCAGTGATGTGGGAGAAAAAATGATAGTATGTACTCTGTAGGAATGTGTGTATATATGTGTGTGTACACTGAGAGACAGGAACATTTACAAACAAACCACAGAACACATTGCAATGCCTGAAAACACTCCAGTGTGTCTATGGACATCTTGTTCTCTCCTTCTGTCCTTGAGGTATCAGGTTTCCTTGTTTACAGTCTGCCTCATTCAGGATCTGGAATTCCTAAAGAGCAGCAAAACCCTATCATGTGACTGAAGACTGATTTCCAGGAAAAGCGGAAGTGGTTCTAGGAAAGGTCAGTTCTCACATTTTCAGTTGTTCCTGTCAAGAATACAGAATGAAAGAGATGAAGTCAACATGAAGTCGCCGATCCATTATCTCTCTGTTGAGCCTGGAATGAGATCTAAAGGAAAATCCAGTGCTTGATGCAGAGTTCCATAAGCTCCACATATTTCTCCCCTTCTTTAAAGGTTTACTGACATGGGACATCTCACATAGAAGTGGGATTTCTGTCTCCAGGATGTCAGTTCTTCCAGTGGCTTCCTTATCTTCTGAAGTGTTATTTTAGCATGTGCTGTCACAAGTGGTTATAACCCTGCTTATGACATCACTAACAAGTCCATGGCACAGATCCAGGTAATAGTACAGGTAGGGAGAACTACATTAACGTAGAAACAGAGAGCAAATAAAGAGGAAAATGCAAACAAAACCAACAGCCCCCAGGTCACATATTCCAAAAGCATCAATGAGAACATTTCTGAGTTTGTCTTGTTGGGCAAGAGCAGAACTAGTGAACATTGACTATATGGGGTTATCTGGATGAGTGGCATCTGGGTCTCTGGCCTGGGCTATAGTCTCAAAGACCCTGCACTACAACATGTCTGTAGTGCCTCTTCTGGCTGTGCCCCACAGTCCCAGGACATGAGAATCCTTCTCTTTGTGGTGGGACATGCCTGACTTACTGCACTGTGTCAGAGTTTGTCCTGGGTGAAGCCTTGGGCTATGGGTCTCTGTGCTAACCAGAAGGCTGTTGTTCTGCCAGGCTGCAATTCCACGTCAGTCTGAATCAAGAGACCTGACTTTTTTTTTTTTCCCCTGAGATCTCATCTGATCTGGTAATCAGCTTGGATCCAAGTGGTGGATCAATGAATGTTATGACGCTGTATGGATTTGTTTTTCAGTGGCATTGATAAACCAGTGTTGCAAGATCCTCAGCTCAGACTCAGAGTCTGGCTAACTGAAGGTTGTGAAATTTCCAAAGGCGACAAGGGGGAAAAAGCAAAAAGGCTAAAAACCACTCTCCCCTGTGTTGCAACTCTAATTGCAATCTGTTGCAAACAATAATTCCCTCCTTGGACACTCAGATTCATTTGAGTTGGGTCCACAGAAAGTAATTTCTATATATATCTGCTAGATGTCTGACCTGAGGGTTAAACCAAAATATATGCTTGCAGAAAAGTTGCGAATGCAAAATTCTGGCATGGCAGTCCAAGTTCTGCCCTTGACTAATATGGATTGTCTCAAAATTGAGAGCATGTTGAGCAATTGTACAGGGGAAGGAAAGATCTTAACCATTCTGAAGAATGTCTGTAAGCTGAAACACCAGCAATGAGAACCAGAAATGGAAATACTTGGTTAAAGAGCAACACTGTATTGAATATTTTTACTGTGAAATAGCTCCCAGGGCTGCACTGGTGCTTCAAAGCATTCTTCCTCATCTTCTTGGGCAGCTGTTATTTTACTTGCTCTGTGCCATTGATAAATGAGAGAGCTCTATTGCCCTCCATCAGCATTTCAGCTGCTTGCTTTGACTCAGAGTGTGGGCTTCTGGCTGAAACACAAAGGTACAGTGCCTAATTAGGTCTGATTCCCACACTGCAGCATCTCGGATTTTAATGGGCACTTCAACACCTGAACATGACACAAAGTCAGAGTGGTTCTAATGAGTATTCAGAGATGTTGATTGATTATGGCAGAGCAGAGGACCCCCAGTCTTGAGCTGTGAAGGTGATGTACAGGCAGAGGACATTTAGGCAGTCCCTACCTCTACAAGCCTGGCAAGAGCTCAGAAGGACTTTCTCTAAACACTCAAAATTCAGAGGAGGAGGCCAAAAGGGAAGAATCAACACAATTTGCACCTGGGAGCTGAGGAAATAGCAGAAAATTTCTAGGAAATTCTGCTCCATCTCTTTCTCCTTTAAAGAATACATTCACAATGTGATTTCAAGTTCCCAGAAATCCCCCACAATACATGCCAGAAAAACGCTATTCTAACCCACTCCCATCTAATGTAATTTAATTTCTCACTACTGTGAAATGTCCATAAAAACATTTAAGATATTTTTAGTTCTTTTGAATGTTTGCTACCTAAAGGATCATGTCATACCATTGCTATATGCACATCCTTTCTGAGTGGAATTATAATTTAACTGAACTGAGATAAATTGAAGGAGGAAATGCTTATTAAGGACAGCTACATCCAAAAGAAGCCTCATGAAGTTTTTTTATTAGGATCATTATAACAATAGGAGTATGCCATGCTGTGATGATCTAATGATCACCATTTTACTCACTGTGGAATTGCCGTTGCAGGTGACCTTTCTTTCAGCAAGGGTGAAATGTAGCACAGAGCAGGCTCCTGATTCACCTCCCCTTACCTCAATGGGCCTGACTTCAGTAACGTTTCCAAGGAGGAGCTAAGATGGGCCCTCATCTGAATCTGGAAGATCAGGTGTAAGAGCAGGCCAGCGCCCTTCATACCTGTTCATGCAGTAAATAATGTTGCATATGCAGTATATCAACCACTGAGAGCAGTTCCTAACACCTCAGGTAGTTTTCCACTTTTCCTTGACAAGTACCTTGATTATTTGTAACTATTGTTACTCTGAACTCTGAATATCAAAACTAATGCCAAGGGAAAGTGACAGTAATTTTTGACTCAGTATTTTCATCAATCCTAAACTAACTCACATTGCACTACCTAGGGCAGGAGTCTGATCCCTTTGTACCTCAGATACTGCTTTGAACCATAAAATCAAATAGGGTCACGTAGACATTGAGGAGCAGAGTAAAGGTGTTACAATCTGGCATGTGTCTCCAGTGAAGTCCTCCAGAGGGAGGTACAATAGAAGGGTGAAATGTTAATAGTTCCTTTGACTTTTTATGACTCCTGTTTTGCAAAAAGTGGTCATGTGCTGTTGTTTTGAACTTCACTTTTTTTTTATATTTCCTAGATCTGCCTTTGTGATTGCCACTCCCAGAGTAATCAACCTGGAGAAAATTCGTGTCTGAACTGATGAAGCTCAGTTTTATTCTCAGGTTCTCACTGGAAATATGGAAGTTTTCTTCTATCTGCATTTTTCCAAGGTGTTCCTAATTACAGATCTCTGAGTTACTTCTGGCTGCTTTGATGTCAGCTCTTCCATGTCATCAGCACGTATCCTGTTACTTCTAGGATCAAAAAAACACATGTGAAATGTGCCAGGTAGACTTTCTGTTGCCTCATTTAATTTAATTTAATTTAAACACAGGACTCACAGGTCCTGTGTTTAAATTCTGAGCCAGGTGTGATTTCAGTGAACCAAGAAGTTGTGATAACACCATAGATAGGGACTATAGAAAAACACATTTAAGCCAACACGAGGTGAGTCTGAAGCACCTGCTGCTGTTGGGACCATGCACTAATCCCCGATACTGGGCTTACTTTATTAAGTGGGTACAATACTTGGTCAGTATTAAGCTACTGCGGATGGCTTGTGTTCACACAAGTATCTCGGTATAATATTTTCCTACATTTCCCATTTGTGTGCAAAAATGTCTTGGGACTCTCTTCTGCTTGTTGAGAGGAGGATTTTGATGAGTTCAGCCTGGTTTCTCTTTTCCCTTCCTTAAAGGATGGTCACAGAATGATATTTGAGTTCCCAAAAGAGAATCTTTTTAACTTCTCATGTCAGCTGTAGACTCTACGCTGCACAGAGTGAACAGTGTCAACAAGAGAGGAAGAGGTCTGGGGTTATGAAAATGGCCACTCACCACCAATGAGTCCAACAACGACCTCAGGAAAGCTCTGTGTTCCTACAGTGACAGAACTGAAGTGTCTGCACACCAAGGCACAGAAGGCTGGCAGAGGCAGGAGCAGCACATGTTTTGATGCATGAAGACTCCACATTATGAAAACCTTCTCAAAACAAGGAAAAAATAAAGTGTTTCAAAATGTGAGCCCAAAGGAAAAGCAAATTGACGTCTAACAAAAGACTTATTTTCTTCTTCCATAGAGAGGTATCTGCCACTTACTCGAGCTGGCAAGGCAGCGTCTCAAAAGGCAATTTAACCAAGTTGCATAAGGCCTTGGCTGGGTGGTTGTAGAAATATGGGGCCTCTTATCTGAATAAGAGCTGGCCACAGCTGTTGCAGATCTTGAAGGAATTATTTCTGTGCCTGTCAAACATCTGCTTTGTAAGCAAACAAATGGCTGAAACACTAGTGGTGCATGACATGCTGCAGCTCGTGGGGCAGAGCCAGGAGGCAGTAAATGGAAACTTCTTTTCTCCTGGCATCTGAAACCTGATGTCCCATGAATGTCTCGGATGGACAGGTAGGCCCTAATCCCTCTGTATTACACAGGCCTGTGTCTTATCTTAGGAAAAGAGCCAGTGTGGTCCAAGCACTCTGAGCTCAGTGTCTGGTAAGCTGTAAATCATCAAAGCTGTCATGAATATTCTGACATATAGCCTACAGAACTACATTTCTTTTCTTTCTCATCACCTGGAAATTATTCCATATAACGTGTGTCAACCCAAAAAGGCTGATGCTAAAAATCAGGATGTGCATTGGAGCCCTTTGACATTAAATATCTTCCTGTTCTGGTTTTCCTCCCTTAGTCATTGCTATATTTTTCCTTTACAAAACAGTCACAGTGCATCCTCTGTTAACCAAACCAGCTGCCTTTCTATATCTCTGGTGGTCTCCCCATTACCAAAACCCACACTACACAGCAGATGCCCTCTGAGAGCCTGGCCACAGGGAGCGGGGGATGCCTGTACCCTGGGTAACCAGAGCACTTTGTGTTCTCCTGTGTGTGTTTTTAGGCTACCATCAGTCCCATAAAACCCCATGATAAGTGCCTATTGCTGTGTTTCTTTGCATGTGTCCATATGGGCCTGGCACGTGAACCTTCACTCTCCCAAAATGTAGATGCTGTGGGAGAACCCAGTCTAAATATGAGGACTGGACACCATATGAGGATGTTGATTTTGTGGTTTTTTCACTCAAAACTTTCCCTCTTCGTGCTCTACCAAAACCCACTAGCACTTAAGGAGGTGGATGATGACTGTGAAAAGATGAACAACCAGATGAATGAATGTAAAAGGTCTGAGGTCTCTCTCCTGTTTTACCCTGGCAGACTTCCAAGTGTTCCTGCAGTGTGTTCCTGGGCTGTTTATCCATGTCATTTTGAAAATATCTTAGTTCAATGTGACACAGCTCCACATTTTCTTTATATGTATAATCAAATGCAAACAATTAAGATTGCCTAACTGAGCTCTGTGCCAACAGGTAACCACAGTTCAAAGGGCCTTTTACGCAGTTAACAGGTTGGACAGCATTTCCTCCACACCCTTCAAACAAAGTTATGGTGTAACATCTAACAGAACTTTCCTGTCAAAATCTCCAGTTCTAGGGTGAGCTCTCAGGGCAACTGCCTGAGACCCCATGTGGTGAAGGACACCTCTAGGCTGAGCAGAAAATCAATGCATGACATTCAGTTTTTCAACTGAAGAGGCGGGAATGCATCCATTTCAGGCTCCATGCAAGACCACAAAGGTATTGCCAGTTCTCTGTGTGTCAGCTGAAAGCTAACAAAGCAGTATCACCTTGCAGTGAAGACAATCTTATCAAGGACTTCCAACTAATTTCCATTCCAGTTATGTTGCTGCAATTTTTATCTCATTATTCTCAATGACACTGGGCAGAGGAGGTGTTAATATAAAGGAAGATTGTGTTTCTAGTTACAGCTTAACACTATAGGCAGAGGGAGTTGGGTTTTGTTATGAGCTTTCCCATAGATCTGGGTTGATTAACACACCATTGCCTCATGGCTTTTAAACTGCAATGTGGTGGGAGCAGCCACACTTAACTGTGAATTTAAAATCACTACTATATTTGAAGTGCTTTTTCTGGAAGATGGAGATGCAGGTGGCTCGGCTACACTTGTCATAGAAGAGATCACCTCCAAGTATCTGTCCAGACACTGGATTTCACAGATTTGCTTGGCTAAGCTTGTGCTCATCATTCACATGGGTAGCTGGGTTTAGTTTAGCTGGGGCTGGAGGTGGTGCTTGGCCAGACTTGCATCTCATTGTGTGAATGGAATCTGAACCTTCAAAGAAAGGAGAGCAGCAGGGAACAGACTCAGCCAAGGACTATGAGATGTGGGGCTTTTCAGCTCCCAGGTTCAAATCCAATGAAGTTAATAGAAATCAGATGGATTTCTTGCCATCTGGCAGCCAGTTGGGAGCTTGTGTACATTCTATAGATGAAATTTACTATCAAGTTACAGGACAAATGATTTCAACAGCTCTAAGGACAAGCTGGGAACAGTGAAGAAAACAGAACAAACTGCATCAACCTAGGGCAGTGGAGTGGTACTTGAAAGGAGTGATGTGTGGGAGGAATGAACTAAGTTTTAGTCTTATAGCTTCGTTTTTTGACAGAGGAGGACAGACTTTACAACACCAACGCTTCTTCCTGGGAAATTGAGTAGGTCAGAGTTTTCTGTCAGCCCTGTGGTCCTTTCCATGAAATGGAGGATTCTGATGCATTGGGGAAACTCAAAGCCGTAACTACACATTTTCTTTGGTTTGAGAAAGCAGGTTAACCTCCCTGTTTAAAAAAGTTTCATTTCTTCTTCATACTCACAGTAGAGATGGATGTGAACTCAAGGGAGAGGTAGGGGTAGTTTTTCAGGATGGCCAGAGCAGGATCTAAAATCAGACAGTGACTTGTGGCTGTGCAGAGATCTTATAGAAACTGCATTAACTGTGTGCTCTGGACTCATATCACCGCATGGTTTTCAAAGCAATGCAATACCTCAGCTGGTGGCCATTTCACAGTAGCCCATGGCTTCTTCTGTACTACAAGAATACAAGCCTTGTGATGCCTGAAGTACTCTGCTAATTTGAAAATAGATCCCAAGACATTTTGCAGTTTACCAGGAGGAGAAAGGGGCTTCCAAATTTCTGCTCATCCCCATCTCAGCCCTCGGCAAAGCTCTCATTTCCCCACAGGCTCCAGAGGCTGCTTGTGAAAAGTGCTGAGGCACTGGTGTGCTTCTCTCAGCGGGGAGTCCATAAACAGGCCTGGGCAGGTCACTGGGAGGAAGGGGACCCTGTTCTAGCAGTTTCTCACTTTCCTTCTCTCGGTCAGAGCCGAGGGATAGTGGCTGCAGCTGTCAGGGGCTGTGACTGTCTGAAAGCACCCAGGGCCCACAGACACCAGTTCAGCTGATAGGGTGTGGGGCTGGACAGGAGGATTGTGAGCCCTCTGGTCAACAGAGGTGAATGGGCTCAGTTTGCAGAGTGTTTAAAACAGCTGTTTTAAATTGTATTTACTGTAGGAATGAACAGCTTGGCTGCTCTGGGAGCGGGAGAGTGAAGCACTGGCCTTGTCCCCTCATCCCAAAAGGCACTGGAGGAGAGCTCTGCCTGCATGGACCTGGCAGGGCCAGGTGGGGAAGGTTGATTGTAGCAGGTAAGGAAGGCTCTGTGTCCTTTCTAGGTTCATATATCTCAGTGTTATCTTGCTGGTACAGACCCTGGTCACAGTGTGTGTGTGGGAGCAGCTTGTTTCGCCCTCTGGGTACATTTGGAGAGCTGGATTGGGCCAGCTGAGTGTGCAGCTCCTGGTGTATATTTCTGTGATGTTAGGTTGTTCTCTTTTGATTACTCTTGCTTTATCCATCTTAGTTTCCTGTCTGTCCCCACTTACCTGGAAATTTATAACACCTCTTTTTGTTGTTACAACAACTCATTTTCCATAGGATAACTTTCACATTGTNAAGTGAGGAAACTGAGGCAGGGAGTGATCAAGAAATTGCGAGCGCTTAGAATATCATCTAAGGATTCTGGATGGGACATTTGGTTAGAACTGATGATTTTGGGTGCCAGTGCAAGACCTCTAATAGAACCTGGTGTGTGGTTTTTGGGGTTTTATTTGTTTGTTGTTTTGTTTTTTGTGTCAGCCCTGTCTGTGTACCCCATCTTGTTC
>VYZT01035457.1:0-68047 GCA_013400735.1 Pomatostomus ruficeps | reverse complement strand
CTTTATCCATCTTAGTTTCCTGTCTGTCCCCACTTACCTGGAAATTTATAACACCTCTTTTTGTTGTTACAACAACTCATTTTCCATAGGATAACTTTCACATTGTTGTCTGGCTGGAACTCAAGTCCCAAGAGGTTGTTTGGTACAACCAAAGGAAGGCTTGGCTGCCTCAGTACAGTACTGGGGGAGCATTTCTTTCTCCATGTTGGGTTTATGCATCTCTTTACATTACGCAGGGGTTATAGAAGCAGAATTTGGCTGATGCAGCTGGCATGGTTCTTCCATGTAAAATTTTATGGTTGGAAGAGAATTTCTGGGCATTTTCAATTGGAACTGCATGTCCCAAGCCAAGATTNCTAATAGAACCTGGTGTGTGGTTTTTGGGGTTTTATTTGTTTGTTGTTTTGTTTTTTGTGTCAGCCCTGTCTGTGTACCCCATCTTGTTCCCTCTCTCCACTGTAGGTGTGCACTCCTGTCTGTGAGGTGTATAGTGCCTTTTCAGTGTAGAAGTTAATTGTCTGAATAATGTATGTCTTTGAAAAATTCTCACCTTGCACCCACCTTCTTCCTTGAGTAAGAAAGACTACCTGTGGGAAATAGTTCCACCTACATGTACCCTGAAGCTAGAGGCTGATTCAGAGAAACCTACTTAGCCTTTGTCTGCTGTAGTACACAGGTGAGAAAGGACTGCCGAGGATGTGGCTTGTCATTTATAAAATATACAAGTTTTTTGCAAAGAACAGCAGATGTAGCTACAAACCTGCCAGAATGTATCTTTCTCCGTGTGAGTGATGTGTGTCGTTGAAACTGGGTCTCACTTTAAGGAAATAGCAGATGGGACTGTGAGAGGGACAAAGAGAAGTAAACCTTAGCGTGTTTGGCATGTTAATGTGGGCTCTGAGAGCTCTAAAGGGACTATCCCAGAGGCTTGTGTTGCTTAGCAGTTTTTGCTTTCCACAGGTAATAAAAGTCTGCACTCATGAAGAACTAAATGTACAAGTTTATTAAAACACAAGTAGACTGTTGTCTTTCTCAAGGAAAATTTCTTGTCCTCTTTCATCACACTTTATAGATCATGTTGAGACACAATTGAGAACACTGGTCTTCTTGTTCGGAAGCAGGGAATGTTCCTGTGAATGGGAAAGCTCCATTTGAATTAATCATGGGTGATTGGGCATCTAATAGGCTCTGCAGCTTTTTAGATCTGAGGTCCACAGCAGTAGCTGATGCAAAAGTAGTGTGTGTGTGACAGTGAGTAAGAACTATCTGTGCCAGAGCACAGCTCTCTCTATAGGCATGTAAAGGAGTTTTGTTTTCATGGCCTGCAATTTCATACTTTGACCAGGTTATGTCTCACAGCTGTATGCATCATCACTTTTTACTTCCCTCAAAAACAGGATTAGTCAGCATTCTCTGGGCTTTTTTTGGGAATTGCAATAAACTATGGAGTTGTCAGGAGTGTGTGTGTAGAAATAATAACAGTAGAATCATCACCCAAAAGGAAAGATTGAAATTCATAGGATTTTGTGTGTATATGTGCTTGGTTTTATGAGAAAAGAATGGATGCATTAACAAATTAACCAGACACTGGTGGGAACATGATAAGTGCAATCTGTTTGCTCTGTGTGTGTATGTATTTGTCTGGGTGATTTGAAGTGATGGGAGAAGAAAACACACTGAACCACTGCTTTTGAGAAGTGTCCCAAGACCTGTTTCAGATCTAGGCCTGCTTACCAATCTATTCAACCCCTCCTCTGGGGAGTTCCATGAAAGAACTGGCCATTTCTCTTTATGCTGCTCTGTGTACTTATTGTGAGGAAGCAAGATCTTGTTGTCTTACATCTAAATATCTATTTCAAAGTGAAGTAAAAAGCATGAGGTGTCTTGTTCAGCATTTGTACAGCTCCTGCTCAGCAGGACTGCTTATGATTGAGATCTTTGATCTCTATATCATTACAGAAAGCCAGTAAACTGCTACCTGGGGCAGGCCAAATTCCTAAATCTGACCAATGCAAAAAAGCAAAACTCTTCAAATGCCAAATAGACCATCTGTCAACGTGCTATGCCAAGTTTCTGGAAGACCAGCAATGCAAGCTGGATTGTGAAACTATCTAAAACATTGAATAGATAATAGTTTGTGATAGGAAACTTCTAAATTGTGAGTGAAGCCGCAAAAAGCCCTGCCATGTAAGTCATGGTATCTGGGAAGGGAGCAGTCAGACAACAGCAGTTCAGCTGAGTCCCCTGACTCCTGCTGATGATGCTGGACATATGACAGGGCCAGGAATTTGAGGAGAGGCAGCTGCATTTCAAAAGCCTGTGGAGACTAGAATGTTCTACTCAACTGTTCTATTCATGTCCTTGGAGAGAAACTCTCATGAAAGTACCTTCACTGAGACTCACTTGAACATGGTGAGTCTGCTGTAATGATTCATATACAGGAAGGCACAGATCCTTGATCCCCTCTGAGTACTTGTTTGCATCCTGATGGCTTTTAAGAATGAATAGACTATGAGGTGCTAAAAGCTTAGCCCAGGCTGAGTGGGTGGAGGAAAGGGGATATTGCTAAATGAATGCTGTGCTATTTATTGCTGAGTGGATGCCTCCCAGATTGTAAAAACAAATTTTTTTTTTTTTTTTTTTTGCAAAGCTGCTTTTGGGAGGTAAGATGCAGCCGAGTAAGTTCCAGCCTGACAGCAGTGAGAAGATGGCCACGGCACTTGCTTAAAATTGCTGAATTGCTGCTCCCATATTTGAGCTGAGATTAGGAATGCTCTAGGCTTGTGCTCTCCACCTGAATGCTTGTGCTTTCCTAGTTCCCCTTTGTGTGATTATGGGCTTAACCCTTTGGCGTTTTTGCTGTAATATGTACTATATTCGAACACTTGTTTAAGTGCCCCGTGTGGACGTGGGTGGGAATGGAAAGCTCTTCAGACTGCGGTTTTTCCCCAAATTGAAGAACATCCATCCACCGTGGCTTAATCAACAGGGTTGTTGGTTTTTTCCCTACAGTTTCTGCTCCAATTGTGTGACCTTACTTTGCTGACTTCTGTCTTGTGGAGGAAGGTCTTTCTCAGCCCTCATTCCAGTAAGAGGCAGTGACTTGGGCCCTGATTCTGCAGATGGGAGTGTCCCTACCCTACTTTCCACAAACGTGCTACAAAACCTGCTGGTTTCTGTACTAAAATTAACTACAGGCCTGTGTGTTTGTATATTTGGTGTCTGAGAGAACTGAAGCAAAATGTCCCAGAGACTGTGTGCTTTTTCCTTTGTAACTCTCTGATGTGTATGTGCTTTAGATTTGTTCTTGAAATGCATCCACTTTGCTGTGTCTGAGTGGGAGTCTTTTTTCAAGGAAAAAAGGAAGGAGAACAAAAATATTTTAGGTTGTGGTAGTTGCTTTTGACAGGGGATGGGATCAGTTTCTAACATGACAAGGTGATCATTTCTGTCTCACAGGGTCTTGTTCAAGCATCTCTCAGCTTGAACAGGGATTTATGGGCACAGATCTTCAATGCTGGCAAAATAATGAGTGTCTTAGGATCACCTTGGGTAGCTAATGAAAGGGACCCCCAGGTGCTTTCTGAAGGGAACCAGTGTCATTCTGCAGCCTGAGAAGTTCTGAAAAATGTGTGTGGCTGTCTTGTGTAAGTGACAAGTGGATTTCATGGGTGTAGAAAGAGACTGTGTGCTCAGGATCTACAACTCAAAATGTTCCTGGAGCTGTAAAGAGGATTGAAAGAAAGCTTTGGGATCTGGAATGAAGCTCTAAAATGGAAGACTTGCTATAGGCACAGTTTTGTGGATTGGGAAGTGTCTAGGGTTGTGTTGATAGTGGCCTGGTTTCTAAATACCGTTTTTTTCTTAAAAAAAAAAAAAGGCTACTACATGTGAAGTTATAAGTCACAGCAAAATTCATATCTAAAAAAGTAAAAAAAATTAAATTGTTTTCCTTTATTTTTGTGCATTCTCATTTTCCCCTTTGATTTCACGATGTCCAAGTCACTGAAGCCTTTGATACAGCTGTTGCAAGGATGGCAATTGTCATCGCTAGGTACAGAGGTTTGGTTATCTGTTACTCATCAGGCCTTCCTCTTTGATGAAGGCTAACTGTACCTGCAGGGTGATTCAGCCTGGACTAAAGCCTTTGGTAAAATAAGATCTGGGTGTGTCTGGCTCTTTCTGTAGCTCATGGGAAACACTTGAACAGTTCTGAATTAAGAGCATGAGGCGGAGATCAGTCCATGCTCCACAGAGATCTGTCTTCTCCTTAGTGTTTGCTGCCAGTGAACACATCTTGGTGTGGTGCTCTCCCAGCCTTTTTCAGAAGTGCTGTTTTCCAGCAATTCCTGTTTCTGCTCTGATCTTTGACCTTGTCTTTATCAAGCAAGGTTGCTTGAGACTGGCTGTGCTCTGTGCTTACAGGTAGAGAGCTGACTAAAGACTTAAAATGACAGTATCCTCCAGCTCTGGGAAATCCTCTTTGGTGCAGTGCCAGGCTGAAGAGTGACACTTGTTTAATAGAATATGACATAGGGCTTTGATGTCTGAGTGGATTTGTTTGCTGATTGTTTCCAGTAATACTGGAAAAAAATGTGTTGTCTTGGATTTTAGAGGAAGTAAAGGCCTATGGAAGGTGTTGATGATGCAGAGACTTGAAGACAGATCTTCATTGTACTCAGTCAGTCAAAAAGGTAACAAAGTTAGTTCAGACCACTCGAGAAAAGGGGAGTGATTGTGATGCTTATATCTGCTTTCAAATATTTCTTCCCGCAAGTTTAGGAATTTATATCCAGTTCAGATGGAGCTATAGTGGTTCACAGAAGAGAAGGTGCAGAGTTTCCTGCACCAAAAGCATCCACTGCTCCTCCTTGAAGTCTGGTAGAAAGTGTCTTTATGCTATGGCAGTGCCAGGCATTGGGACTGAGGGCATGGAAACAAATACCAAAATGTGAGCTTTCAGTTGTTTTCACATTGAATTGTTTCCTGTGAAGTTTTTAACATATGGTGTTCTTGGCAGAAACATGTGACCTGAAGATAGGAGACACCTATTTTGGAGCCCAGGTTTGATCACTGCTGCTCAGAATACAGCAGGGTCACCTGGCTGGGCAAGAACATGTGTGAGCCCTTGTCCCCATCTCCTGCAGTCACAGGCATTTGTGCCTGTGTGCTCTCATGCTGCAGAACCTTCCTCACTGCAGAGCATCTGTCACCATGTGTTCAAAATACTCCAAAGTTAAAATGGGAGCATTCCGTTTCCCTTTCTCTACAGCCTGAGCCCAGAACAGGCAGCAGGGTCTGTCTCAAAGACTTGCAAGTAAATTGTGCAAGATCTTGTCACTGACAGTGTGTGGTGTGCACTGCCACAGCTGGGACACTGTTGTAGGAAACGGTCAGGAGACCCTCTGCAGGATTGTGAAAGATGCCAACATAGAAGCCCAGCTTGTATTGCCAAATTACTCTCCCCAGTAACTCCTGGGGTGATGGAGGGGTGTACTTTTATGACCACTGATCTTTGGATCTGTTTTCCTTATAATGTCTCACATCAAACCACAAGCCTTCAAATTATGTAGAGGAGTAATTTTCCCAAACAGCAGGCTTCTGTTTTCCAGCAACGCATCAAGGCGAGAAAAATGGCAAGAAATAAAGCATGTTTAATTTAATGGGGACGACAGCAAGACAGATGGCTGGTGGTGGATCACTTACTGCAGGCCTGAGAATGCCAGCTTCTGGGTGGAGATGAGAACTGAGAAAGTGCTCAATTAATCTCGCTGGCTGCTCATGCTCGTACTCACTAGTGAGCTGCTGTGGGAGCTCCACCGTAGTTGTGAATGTGTGCTGTCTCTGAAGGTGCCTGTACAAGAGTGATTGTTCTTCACATAAACACCTTCCCTCTCAGGCAAACAAAGCAATTTGTGCTGAGACAAGTATTTGCAATTCTTCCATTTTGTAATTAATTTTTTTAAATGCTGTTGCCATTCAGCTGCAGAAAAGGAATAATGCCATCCACTCACAAAGAAAGGGCAGCAAAGAGTCCATGATCTCTTCAGGCTAAAAATTGTTTGTTCAAAAGGTTTGGCAGCTGCTTTCAAATATCAAAGATCTTCAGAAAAGCATGGAATGAGTGATGATTGGTGTGAGGTGTTTGGCTGGGTTTTTTTCAGCCTGTTTCCTTTGTACCCCTTGACCTGCCTCTCTTCTGTACCCTGCCCTTTATGTGCACATCATGTTCATTTCACATGAACAGCATGTGCTTGGTGGGACAAGTAAGGGGAATGTTTTCTTTTAAGGCAAAGAGAGAGCTGGTAGAAGTTGTCCTTGATCTGTTCCCCTTATACCACTGTAGATGAATTTTTCTGATTTCTCCTGGATATGGCACTGGGTGAAGGACTCATGAGATACTTGTATTAATTTACTGTGCCTATATGCAGCACTAGACAGCAACATCAGTGTGGTAAGACAGTTCTAGAAAGTTGATCACAGATCAGTAAGGGGACAGCACAGACTGTCATCTACATGTTGATGTCTGCACCATTGCAGTGAACATGTTTTGTCTGAATTCCTCTGTGCAGCTCTGCAGGTAAAGTATCTCCCAGCATGGTCTTGCCTTCCAGTGCACCCATTCTTTCCAAACACCTCAAGCATATAATCCCTTGCTGCTTTTTCTTTTCCTAAATTAAATGTGAGTGGATTTCCTGCTAATTGCTGCAAAATCCAGCAAGACTTTTCCAAAATTGTCTGTCTCCTTGGCTTTTATTTATGGTATTTCTAATTTGTCCTGTTAACTGTTAACTGAGCTGGACCTAATTCATTAGGTGCAACCATTTATATTGCTACCTGCTACTGAAGTCCTTGCACTTGGAAGCACAGGCCTGTTTTGAATGACAGAAGGATTTGAGCTGGGTTTTGTACAGGACCAAATTTCAAATGGAGATGAGAAGGGAATATATTGTATGATTTTTGTGCTTCAGAAGCAAAATGGCCACATAGAACTCGAAGGTAGAACTGTTTGAAGACCCCTGCATTATTTTATTTTATAGCAGTTTATTCTGTGTTGTATCCTGCTGTGAGGGACAGAGTGTTAGCCAGAGTTATGAGACTTGAAGCTGGGAGTGGATTCAACCCACCCTGGTTCTTAAAGATGACAAATGCCAACTGGTAAGGACACTTCTGGAAGGACTCATGATCTTCCAGGGAAGATGTGAATGTGATGTCTCCTTTCTGCTGAGCACAACTGATGGGAATTCAGGGCTTTCTGCTAATTTCACTTCACTTAAGACCTTCCTGCTCTACTACAAAGTAAGAGTAGGTAGGTGGCAAGAGCAGTGTGTTCTGTCCTAGGTAAGTCTCCCTGCTGAGTCTGAGCCAGCTGAGAAATGGCTTCTCCATGGCCAGGTGAGGGGCTGGATTCCTCACAGTCCTGGTGCTCTGCTCAGAGCCAAGGATTTCCCCTGGAGCTAGGGCAAGCTCCCTAGGCAAGTTTGTGCAGAACCTGAGCATGCCTCAGGAAGTGCAGATCTTTTCCAGGGGATTTGGTTTTCATAGTGAATTCTTCTGGTCTTTTCCTTAAGCTGCTGCACTCCCTGGCTTTAGGTAAAGAAGAGGTTTCACACTAATAACCACAAAATAGCCACAGCTGTAGTAAAGCTTTGTGTGTCCAAAGCACAGGAATGCTGATTTCTCTCTTCCACCTTACTACAGGGAATCAGTCAAGAGGGAATGAGATAAAAGATACAAAGACCAAAAAAAGGTAGCTGAAATAGGGAAAATATGCATGGGCCGTAATTCTTTCTATGTACCCCCACTAAATTCTGAGGTTTGAAACAGGGACCTCCTTGAAGGCAAGAAAGTTTTAACACCAGAACTGAATTCTTAATCTGGGGAGAATTACATTCTGAGTAAAACTTAGTGTTCACAATTACAAGTCCAAATCTTTGCTGGTATAAATTAGCACAAGTCCACTAACTGAGGGTGACCCAATTCAGACTTGCATGCATCTTCCTTCTACTCCATTTACACATTGCTGTACCTCAGTTTTATCAGATCTGTGGCTGCCCAGTGACAGAGAGAAAGAAGTCAAATGATTGAGGGATGGTTCTGTAGAGGCTATTTCAGTGCTGAACATCAGAAGCTTCTCTGACTCTTTCAAAATCAGACTGACTTACTTTGTAGCATCTATTATTATGCAATGCATCCTTTTCAGCCCTTATAAACCTTTGAGGGTTTATAAATTACTATACAGGACACCATAATATATTGTCTGCACCAGAAATTACACAGCAAACTGCTGATGGAATTAGAGTGGAATTCTCCGTACTGTGTGTATTATAGAGTGCTGTCTACTAGACAACAAATCACTTAATGCTCCTGTTTAGCAACACCTGATTGAGCAATAAGGTGCAAAGCAGCACACCATGAGATCATTTTATGTACAGTCTAAAACCCTCTAAAGCTATAAGGCAAAGTGAGTGTTTTATATTTAGAGTGACCTGAGTCATTCTAAGTAACGCTGACTACCCACATTCCAGAGCTTTAGTCACATTGTAGAGGTTACTGAATCAGGACTTGTCTGTGGATCCCTTTGTCTGTTTGAGTAATTGCACTGAAGTTAATAACACTTGTTAATAAAGTACAGCTTCTGGGAATTGGGTCAGACCAGGCCTTGTAGGATGTTTTGTATCATAACATGTTGTTCCATTAAACATGAACTTGTACTGATACCTTTCAGTGCTGTAATAGGTGTCATTAGTGGCAGCTCTTCTCCCATACAAACATCTGTCTTTCCCATGCAGATTTTCTGGTTAATTCTCCTGTTGGCTTTCCCAGGATATCTCATGGGAGAGGTGTTCTTACACTTCTGAGCAAGGCAGATGTGTCAAGACATGCTGAAGAAGTATCTTTGTATTAACACAGTAGGAAAGTGTCTCTGAATGTGATGCAAAGGTCAAAACTTTAACTCTTTAGATTTAATGAGCTGAGGTGTTAGAAAAAATGTGGTAAAGCCTAGGAGAAGAAAGTGCAGTACAGATGGGATTAGAAGCAATTAAAACATTTGTTCATATGCATGAATCTCAGCTCTTAAGTTTTTCATGCTGCAATTGTCAGCAGAAGAATGAGGTTACATAACTGGTCCAGTCCTTCTCAGGTGTGTGTGCCTTGGACGAGGTACCAACCACCCTGATGTTCCCCTGACCTCAGGGTGTCCTGGCTCACAATCCTAGGTCTCTCATTCTATTTGGTGAAGGCTCAGCCCTCAGAAGGAGATGCCAAATTAGCTCTTCAGTGCAGAGAGGTTTGGAGTCCTTCTCAAACTCTGAAGAAATGTTTGTGCTAGGGAGTGAAGCAGGAAAGGTTTTATGTTGTTTTGGCGTGTGTTGGTTCACTTGTGACAACAGTTGCACAATTGTACCCTGCCGGATCCCTGCTGAAATATGTGGTTGGATCTCAATTTGCCTCCTGTGTTCTTGCATGCTCCAGCTTGTCTTAGTGGAAGGAGGCTTCACCAGTGGTCATTGCTCAAGTTTTGCATTCTGTCTGCTGCAGGTGTGTTGTAAAAACCTGGGGTCAGCTTCTGCTTCCATGGAGAAGCTCTGTAGCTCAACTGATTATCGAAGTGGTTGAGGCCAAAGCTCTTGTGCACAGTGTAGTGAGCAAAGGTATTGGAGGAGCAAGGAACTGCTCTGAGAGGGCCAGGTGCATTGTGACCTTTCCTGACCAGTTTTATGTAAGTGCCTTTTGTCAGGCAAATTAATTCAAACCCTGACATATAACTAACAGCTGAGAAATTACACCTAGTGCTTGCTTGACCTATTGGTTTTGGGGGACTGCCTCAAACAGAGTTGTTTCACTCCTGAAATGGATACTGTTTGGGTCAAATTGTTTAGCTCCTGGTTTCTGCTGGTTAATTTTGACCTGCTTGCAGTGGCCAAGAGGATTGCTCCAGTGTTCCTTTGAATTCCTTTATAACCAAAGCAAGATGTGTGCACCACAGTTGGAAGAGGTGGGGAAACTATGAGGGCTATAGAAACTGATATGAGAGCATATTAAGAGAGGAAGTGGGTGATTCTCTGTTGCATATGCAACTTCCTGAGCTTACCCTGCCTAGGGCAGTGCAAGGCAGGGGGGAAAAGTGCTGAACTGGGTTTTAAAGGCTGCTTTGGTTATGAACCTGCATTATGCTGACTTAATTCACCATCATGCATGAGCTCGTTCAGGTTCTTACAACGTGCAAAGCCTTTGTAGCCACTGAGAAGTAGGGCTTGCCCTACTGAGCTACTGTGTGCAAAGTATTTAAGAGACACGAAGGTCTCTTTTAAGTTTGTTGTGATAGCTTGTGTACTGTGACATTTGTTTGGTGCTTCTCTCCCTTTCCAGATTCTTGGTCTGTAGTTTAATAAACACAAAAGATTTACCTTCCTAGCTGCTCCTAATTGAACTTGGTGAAGCAATATTACTCTCAAGAAGTAGTGCTGCCTTACATAAATCTGATCTTTCTACTGCATTCATTATTCTCCATTCCCATGTCTTGACCCCTTCAACAAAACATTTCCCTTCATTTCTCCCTAGAGCCTTCTATCCTGCTTTTCTCCTTAGCAGTTAGAGAACAGATAAGTTAATATCTTGCCTTAATCTGACCAGGGAGATGGTGAAATTTTTATTAGTCACTTACAGACTCTTTAAAATGCATTAGCATCCAGACAGAGGAAAAGAATTGCTCAAGGAGCAGCGAGATCAAGGCTAAAACTTGAAGTAGTTAGTAAAAATAAATTGAACAATGGACAATGAAGGATTTCAATCTAGAAAAAGAATTCTTGGCAGTTAGGAAACTCCTTGAAAATTGCTAGTTTTTTGCTAAGGGGTAAAATGGAGTTGGTTAAACCAGATGCATATCTTGGGCCAGGATGTAAAGCTGGGATCCAAGAACGAAGTTTTCCAGAGTCTAAGTGCTACATTCTAGAAGACTGACTTAGGTGTTTCTCTTTTAGACTGAACATCACTTTTTTTCTTATTTTATTTTTATTTTCTAAGAAGCACGTTCCCAGTGCTGTGTTACTGCTGCAGAGGGCTGAATGCAGAGGGAGAAGGCTGCTCTGTTGAATTGTTATCTTATCTCTCATTTTCCAAACCTGATGCAACCCTAAACTAAGAGATCTCAAAGGGGCAGGATGGTAAAGAGTACTTAATCAACTTCATCATAGACTTGAGACTATTTTATTGTGCTTTGTCTCTTGACATCAGCTTTTCCAAGATGAAAATATGGAGTAAATTTTCCAACCGAACTAACCTGAAGATTAACCAGTACCTGGTCCTTGCTGTATTTTTATATTTGCAATTGGTAACATAATAGCACAACAGTTACTCCAAGGTTTAATAAATGCAGCCTTTTCTGTAGTAAAGACAGGAATCCACAGGCAGCAATCACCTGACTTCTCTGGGATTTCTCTGCTGCATTAGGTTTTTTGTGGTTTCTTGGAGACACAGTGGGATAGGAGGAACTTGAGCCCAGGACAAGACTGAAATATCCTTTGAATTGTCATGTGTGGCTCAACTGTCACCGAAATCATCAGCCTTCTACTGGAAAAATGTATTAGTGTGTATTTCCCCTGTAGCCCAGTGTTGTTTTCTCAATGCCCAGCTCAGAGGCTCTAATTTTTGTCATGATATAATTTCACAATCATCTTCCTTGGAGCTGCAACTAGCTGAGTGGAAACAAAACCCTGACCATCTTTTCTAGTGATAGAAGGTGCTGTTAATTTTCTCTAGGATATGACCTCAGGTTTTAAAATCTCTCTGAGGTAAGAACCAATCCCTGACTGTGGATGTTGCTGTTTGTTGCAGTTTTGCTTCTCCCACATCTCTCCAGGCCAGCATCAGCATGGGTTTGAGTGTGAGAACAGAGAGTAAAGGAAAAGTGAAATCAGGGAACATACCCAGCCATGCGGGGTACCTAGTGACCAGTCAGGTGTTCACAGTGGACCTGAGTAGTTTGGCTGCTCTTCCTGCCCTATTATTTGAGTCTGGAGTCAGTTTATGTTTCTGCAAACACATCAGTAATCGCCCCGTGGGTTTCTTGATGGGGGGAGTATTCCAGGCATTGCTCTCATTAGTGGTGCCTGGTTGGTGGAGGCTGGCTAATGGTGCAGATACTCCTCTGGAAAGTTAGGCTTCCCATTGCCAGGGGAATGAAAAAGCAGGAGGATTTGCAGCAAATGCAGCTACTTGAAGGAAAGGTGTGATAAGCTATCACAATTATGTGTTATTCTTTCAATGTATTTTACAGCATCTGCTCCTGTCATTCCTAATTCATGTCTCACGCTTGGAGGTACCTGAAGTTGTGATCATTTGAACATAATAAATCTGGGCTTCCTTCTGTTTTCTATTGATACCCACATGCTGATAATTTTAGGAGACTGAATGTGAGTTGTGTGGCACCTCTGATGTGACATGGGGTACAAGGCAGCTGGTGTTAAACACCCATCCTGAAATTCCCACAATACCCTGTGTTGTTCTCAGCTCCTGCCTCCATCACCGAAAAGTACTTCAAGAATGAGGAATGAGGAAGAAATGAGGGTACGTAACTGTTCTGTTAGACTTGGAAGTGGCCGTATGTGTAGGGCAGAAGAGATTATGGACTGGGCTATGTTTTCTCTGTTGGCTTATTGCCTCTTGATGTGAGGGTTTGTAACACTGTGAGATTGCCACTGTGCAGGTGATGTGTTATTGTGAGTGTAAAAGAGAGTGATAATGGTCAATATGAGAAAAATTTGAAACATCCACACTGCCTTTAATAGAAACTGTGAGCCACATTCATCAGGTCTGCTGTGGCCTGGTGAATAGGCAGACATGGTTCACCACTTTTTCATCTCTCAGAGCTATTATTTTGGTGGCAAAGATACTGTTTGAGGTGCTTTACTCTTCCCCTGTATCCCCACCCGCTCAGTGATACAAAGATAGCTGTTGATCTAGAGCATCCCTCCCTTCTCATTCAGTTTTTATGCTATAGCAGATATTTATCTTTAGGTAGGAAGTGACGGGGTTAGTCCCTGCTGAGCTGGCGGATTAACAAGCTATTTGAGAGAAATCTGATTTACGCAGGAGTAGCTGTAAAAGGGAATGGGGACAGAGAAAGGAAGAATGATTTAGACCAGGATAAGATGCAGCTACAGAGCTAAACAAAAAGGGGCAAAACTAAAGGCAGGCATAAGGTGGTAAGAAATATTTCTTGCCCTTTTTAACTTAAGAATTTAAACTCTTTATTTCTGTCTTGGTCTGACAAAGGCTAGATCAGGAGGAAAACAATGCAAAGTAAGAGGTTTACAAAGGAAGACCTTGCTTGCTTTAATATTGACAGGCAAATTTTCCAAAACTTTTTGAGCAGTAAAACTTCAGTGTGAGCAGGACTTTTGTTTCTCTCTTCCCTCCTTTTTAAAAAGCAAGTCAACAAACAGAAAACCCCAAACCTAAAAACCAACCATCCTAAAAACTTGAAACAAAAACCCCAACAAACCCCCTTCCAAAATATAGTTATGTCAGAAATAAAGTGCTGACAGTAGTTTTATGACATGTGAGGTGTGCCTGTGCGGGAGCACGGGACCCTCGTACAATGAATCAATGTGATTTCACAAGAGTCCATTTATTGTTTACATTACTCCATTCTTATGCATTTCTACAACTGTAGTTCACGCGATCACGCACAACCTGATTGGGTCTCCTGCATTGTCCACGCGCCATGCATGCACCCTTCAGGACACCTGATTGGTCTCAGTCCAGGATGGTGCAGTCCCTCTTCACCTGCTTTTGTTATTCTCTCTTCTACCATCTTCGTTCCCAATTTAGAACTGCTTGCATTCCTCAGGCCCTGATAAGGATGCTGAGGATAACTTGGCTGGGGCACCCTGACAGGGTTCTCATGCCTTACAACATGCCTGAGGATGCTGTAATGAAACCCTTGCACAAAAAAAATGCTTGTGGAGAAAGGTAACAAGCACATCCTGCAGGTCAGGCTAGAACAGCCAGGAGCTTGATGTTCATGCTCAGATTTCTTCTTCCAAGCAGCCGGAGCAGTAGTGTGCTCAGGCAGCCTTCCTGAACATTACTTAATTCCTATACTGTGCTGTTCTTTGCTGTACTTGTGGGCTTCAGGACACAGGTCTTCCTTATACCTGCCCTGGGTAAACAACAGGACCCACGAAACCAGAGAGAGGCAGAGCAGTTGTATTAAAAAAAAAAAGATAGATAAGTAATACATGCCCTCCCCATCTGATAAATTCATGCCATCAAAATATTTTCTGATTTAGGTCACGTGGTCCTACAGAGCTGTTTTCTCCAGGATACAGATTGTCTTTTACAGCTATGCTGTTTTGATTGATTTTCACATTGCTCAGCAGCTTGGAAAGTGTGAGGAAGTCATGGTGATGCTGATGTGTCTAATGCTTGTGGATTCCCCTCACCTTATCCATCTTGATGTGCCACAGATACTGCAGCAGATCCTGGGGCAGCAGAGGGGGCAACTGCGGTGGCGGGAAGGTGGGCTGGAAATGTCTGTGGAACTACAGCTTGAGTCTGACCTCTTGTTTTGAAATTTCTGGTAACATGAACGCAAAACTGAACAAACCCAAAACCCTGTTACAGGCTCTGAGTAACAGTTTGACTAAAACTTGATATTCTTTGGGAGGGACTGCTGGTTCCTGAGAAGGGACCCATATAGAATCACTGGGGTTGGAAAAGAGCTCCAAGATCAATGAGTCCCATGATTGACTGAACACCACCTTGTCAACTAAACCATAGCACTGAGGGCCTGTCCAGTTGCTTCTTGAACACATCCTGGGATAGTGACCCCACCACCTCCCTGGGCAGCCCTTCCCATGTTTGACCACATTTTCAGTGGACATGTCCAGACTGAACCTCACCTACCACAGCTTAAAGCCATTTCCTCTTGTCCTGTCACTTCTTACATGGGAGAAGAGACCAACCCCCACCTCCTTCCAGGTGTTGCAGAGAGTGATAAAGTCCCCTGAGCCTCCTTTTCTCTAAGTTAAACACCCTCAGCTCCTCTAAACTCTTCACCAGCTTTGTTGCTCTTCTCTGGACACTCTCCAGCACGTCTACATATTTCTTGAAGTGAGGGGCCCAGAACCAGGCTCCAATAAACCAACTGCAAGTCACAGAACCCATAAATAGTTTTTAAATCTGCTTCTTACCCATAAGAGAGATGCTTTATCAGGAACTGAAGCTAAGTTACAAGTACTGGGATGGCAACCATTGAACTTCTTGTTATGGGTTTGTTCTGTGACTAAATATAAAAGCATTCTCAGATGCCTCTTGTTACAGTCAGGGCTGATGCAGAGAGATGCTGGGTCCTGCCAGAACTTCTAGGATCCACTGCTCAGGCTTTCAAGGTGGGACTTATTTGACTGTCACCATCTCCTCTGAAGAAGATTCAACTCACTTGTCCCCTTCCCAGTGATGAGATTGGTGCTTCTGGCAGGCTAGAGCTCTGGAGAGGATTGTATGATATGAGAATATCTTCTCTCCTGTTAATTCCACTGCAGATGGTTGGAACCTCTACTTCAAGGAAGGCGAAGGTGCAGCAACGTAGAACTTAGGGAAAGATTTGCAGATGGTAGAATGAAGACAGTTGGTGGGTGATTTGGGGACACTTGATGTAGGCTGTAGGGCTACAGTGCTCTCTGCTGTTGCATTGCAGCTCAGAATTGCTATAAAAAAGAGCTGTTGGAGTTTCAGTCTTTGTAACCTTAAGCATTACCCTGGACAGAACAAATAACACAAAGGAGGTTCTGGAGATTAAAAGGACAATTATCTGTTGCAAAAACAAACAAAACCATTAGGTTGTCAGACAGCTGCATTCCTTTCACACTAGGCCATGAGTTAGGAAAAGGAAAATGATACTTTTGTTTGGAGCAGAAAAGCTGTTTACCCCTCTCACCTTTCACCATAGCTGCATTTCCTTAGGAGTGGTATGGGGCTATTTATCAAACACCTATAATTTATATAGGTTCCTTTTCTGGGTTTAGTGTACGTGGCCCATCCACCTTGGTCTGAACCCTCCTTTCCCTTCCACCTCTTCCTTTGTGTTTAAGGGACCTTCTTGCCACTCTGCTAAAGCTGAGTTAATTACCTTGGAGCTTCTCTGAAAAAAGGTGCGTGTTCTTAAGGAGTTGGAGCTACTTCTTTTGCTTACCTCAAAATGCCTCCTTACTCATTGTAGCATGTGGAAAGAAAGACTGCCCAGAGAAGAAGTTGGAGAAAACATTTTGAGGACCTTGGAGGTTGCAGGATGACTCTGTGTGATACTGGAGAGTCCAATATTTGCATTTCCTTCCTCATTGTAACAGAGGAATTTTCAGTAGTCTCTACAGGAATTGTTTATCCAAAGGCTGCATTGAGAGTTTTGAAATAAACGTGTTTTGGCTATGACCTCTTTATTGCGTTTTTCGGTTTTAATGCAAGACCTTAAGGGAGGTGGGAGGAATTGCAATGATGAGATCAGCAGATACGGAGTTGGAGATTTGGAGCTCTGTGCTGATCCCAGACCCCTGGCCAGATTGTAATTTGCGTAATCCCATATTTACTTCCCCTCTGGGTTTTCAGCTGGTTGGAGCACTCTTTGCTTTCTGGTAACAACCTGCGCTTTATTGCTTTTAAGGTAGAGGAGGAATTTCTGCAAGGGAAAGTCTTGCAAAAGGACTCTAGAAAGAATGTCAGGGCATAGCTACATAAAAACTACTACTGTAAATAAAAAGCTTTTCAACTGATCTGTGCAGTATAAACCTGACAGTTTTGTACAACATTTGACTGAGCCATCCACTGAATTAGTTTGGAGACCAGACTACTTGTTAGTGATGTCTAATATAAAATTTGTTTTATGTCTGTATTTTTATCAGGCCTGGAATTCTGGTTTTATCTGGACCTGTTCAGGATTTGATTTTTTTTCCCAGTCTAATTTAGCACAATACACTAAAAAATAAGTTCACTGTTATTAAAATTTTATATGTCGTTATTGTTCCCATGTTTCACTTTTGGTATTAAACTGAATCCGAAGTACTGAACTTTACAAGGTGGACTTGAGACTGCAAGCAGATGGAGTAAATTCTCTTATTTCTGTCAGTTTGTGTTTTTTTAAAGGGAAAGAGGAATTAATTTCATCCTTTCTGTCACTTAAGCTTCAAACAGTGATAATTTGGAACATATGGTAAGCGTAAAACTCTAGTCCCTTTTGCTGAACTGTTGCAGAGAAAATTGTATTAAGATAAATAAGGGTGAATCATGCAAAGAATCAAAAAGTCAGATTTTTATTTTTGTTTAGTTTGTCTCTAAGGGAATATTGACTCTTCAAAACCATGGGAATAAATGAAAATATTATTTCTAAGTCTATGTAATCTCAAAGCAGAACCAGCCCAATTGTTATGTTGTTCAAGGCTTCTCCTGCCATTTCTGGTCAGCGAAATCCATAGTGATAGATTTGCTCTATTCAGAGTAAGTCTATTCCAAGAAGTGTAAGTATAGTTTACAATAATGATTTCAGTTCAAAGCATCAGAAAAAGAGGAGGAAATAAATTCCATTTGACACATCAGTCTGCCTTTTTTTTTTTTTTTTAATCTGCAGGCTGTTTTCCCCACAAAAGAACAACATATTTTCTAAAAGCTATGGTTCCTAGGTACTATGAAATCCTAACTTAAGATACGTTTGTAACTCAGTTATACAAAACTCAGCATTTATACAGTGAGTGTTGCAAAATTGAAAATGCATCAATCTTTTATATGGGAGAGCAGTAGTTAAAATTTTAAATGTTCCTCTAAGTCCTCCTTAAATATTGCTGGCTTGACTATCAGAACACTGATTAATGCAAAACTATGAAGGAGCTGTAAGAAAAAATCAGATTTAGCTTTTGGAATCCAGAAATGCTTTCACTATTTCAAAACATTTACTAACATCAATTTTTTTTGGTGGAGATATTTTTCCACAAGGAAGGAAAAGAAACAATAATGGATTTTAATACCAAAGTGCAGTGAAAAGAAATATTTTTCTCCAAAAAGAGTTAAATGTTGCATCCTGTGGCTTAGTCTTTGAACCATTTGGGGTTTAAGGGATTATGCTGTTCTCTAAGGACAGTGAAATTAGACACTGATGGAATTTGTTGATAATTACAAAACAGAGCTGATCACAAGCTTCAAGGTGAAATAATGACATTTGTAATGCTGTGAGACTTTTTTTTTCCCTTATTTGACAGTAGGAGTCAACTGTGTGATCTGGACCCAGATGAGATCAAGGACTTTCCAGAATGTAGCACAGCTTTATATGATTCATAGTCCATAGTAAAGCAATCAGTTTGTTGTAATCTCTGAAAGAGGACAAATACTAAATAACTGAATGAGTTTTCCTCATGGTGACAGTCTTCAAAACCCAAAAGTCCATATGTGAAACACTTGGGTTTTGCCAGCCTTAACCTCCATGTATCAGTCTTCCCTCAAGGCTGTGTGATGCTTAATCTTGACATGTTGCCAGAGATGATGCAAAAAATCTTATATTAACATGCTGATCCATAATAAATGAAAGACAGATTATGAAGCTCAAGGGGTGGCTTAAGAATGATAATATGGGAAAACAAGAAGAGGTTTAAATATTTCTGGTATTGGTTTTCCTGTGAGAAATGGATGTGAACACAATGAAGTGTTCTCTTGATGGGAGCTGATACCACTCCTGGTATCCAGAGGAGTGTCCCTGCAGTTTCCTACTGCCATTCTCCTTCCCAGGTAATGGTGCTGCCTGAAAAACCAGAGTTATGGGAAGAAACTGGACATAAAGAAACTCTGAGCAGGGACAAGTGGATCACTCATCAAGCAGATCATATTTGATCCTCTCTTGTGCCCTCTGTATTGAAATTGTCCGATGTATGTCACTTGGTGGGAAGCTGATTCTGTTTCTCAACAGAAAAGGCCACCATACAAAAGCAACTTTTCTTCTTTTAAATGGAAGTAAGTGGGAAGCTGCATGTAGAACTCCACTGTTTTCTTTCTCAATATAATTTCTCATTTTGTTCTGAACATCTCATCCTCTGAGAAAAGTATTTCCAGAGAAATAAGATCTCTCTCCATCCAGAGTTAAGACGTTATTGCTGCAGTGAGTTTTGAAATTTTTCCATTTGGAGGAGGAAATTCTGTCTTCTGACCAAAAAAAAAAAAAAAAAAAAAAAAAAAAAAAAAAAGATTNAAAAAAAAAAAAAGACAAAAAATGATTGTTTTTGCATTGGACCCAGAAGATGCCTTTTAAAAAAATTAAGGAGCAACTTTTTCCTACAAAATTTGGTTTAGAGACCCTGTTTCTTTTACCTCATTTATGTGATGAGCAAGTTTGTAACAAAGTTTCAAATTCCTTTGTTAAAAATAAACCAATAAATGAATAGAAATTGAGCCAATTGATAGAAATAGTTTAGGAAGAAAACTTTTGACATAGACAAGATTTTTCACAATTCTTAGAGATGCAAAAATGTGCACACTCTTCCTAGTACACGCTTTTGGACAGATGTCCTGTGGTGTTAAGAGCAAAGAGATATAGAAATCCATTCCTAAGGGACACCCAAGTCAGTTCAGGCAGTTGTGCCAGTGTTAATATAGTTTGCTAAATATCATGTAAGCCATAGTGCTAGTAATTGTTTTGTTTGTAGTTTCCTCATTCTCAGAGTATCAGATTATGAAAAACTTTTCTAAATCTGATTTTTATGTTTAAACCCACAGATATGATTAACTGTAACAGCTTATTCTATCAATTGTTGTGAGTATTTCATGTGTAGGAACTGTACTCTGACAGTGAAGGATGGTCTATGAAGGTGCTGTTGTGGTTTAATCCCAGTTGTCAGTTAAGTACCATGAAGGCCTGGTGGATGGGGAGGAGGATTGGAAAAAAGGGGTAAAACCTGTGGGCAATTATTTTTTTAGGTCTGAAAGGCCTTCAAAAATAAATGAGTGATTATTTAAAAATCTAAAAAAGACAAGACCCACCTCTTCATCCCCCTAAATTATTAAGAGTGATTCCCTTGGAAGAATGATAGAGCCTGACTTTGAGTCTTTTCTTAGACTAGTTTCAGTGGCATTAAATGAAAATTCTAAGGTATATTGAGAGGGGAACCTGCACAAATAGATGCAGTGGAGAAGAAGATATAGTTCACTATGGATATCAACAACTACCAGTTCAAGTTCAAGAGTTCTGTTTGATGAGGAAGCACAATTAAGTATGCCAGACTACAAATAATTTGACATTTCGGTTTGTGCCTTGGCTGTTCTGTAGTCAGAAGGGAGATGTAGAGAACTAGCTCCAAAGCAAGAACAATTAGAAAGTTATTTGCATAATAAATACGAGAAATTAGCCCAGCTGACAACATTCTAACAAGTTTTTTGACAACCTGAAAAACTAAAACAAACAGCAGTTGTTGGGTAAACTGCCACTGTTGACAAAGAAACAGAGAGCCTTAATGATAATGGAACACATTTTTCTGATGCAGACTGGCCCAGTTTCTTTGACTTCACTGATTTTTGCCTGTTCAGCCTAGTCACTAATCTGATGCAGTGACTCAGTTATTTAGTTTTTGCTTGGTTTTATGATTTCCAGTTGTTTTCTGGTATCGAGTCCTGTTCATGTGGGTGCACATGTACATAAGTTTAATCTACACAGGAAAGTAACGCCATCGATAGTTCCACACCTGGGTTCGGTTTGAAAGATGTTTGCATGCAAGAAATCTCTGGTTTGGTCTCAATCACTGAAGCTGGTTATTAACAATGATCAAAATGATGACCATGTGCTGTTGTACTTTTGAGATTAATATAATGGCAAGCTTAATGCTCTGTTTCACTCCCTAGTTAAGTCAGTGACTCCTTGAGGCCTGTAGATATCCTAACTGAAAATTTTAGTCATGTTAGAGTTTAAAAAAAAAAGAAGTTGTATCTCTTCCAGATTTTGGAGGGGGGAAAAGCTTGTGAATCAAATGTGTTTGTGTTCACTCTCTCATTTTCAATGGGCAGCAGTTTGAACCAGTTCTTTGTTTATTGGAAAATATTTGTGAGCTTTCGGAGGCCACTGAGTCAGAGAACCATACACAGCAATTGAAATTACAGGCAAATATTTTCCTCTTTCATGCAGTTAAGTGCCTAATAAATCCCTATAAACATGAGCTTTGCTAAATGAGACAGCATCAATAGGCTTTATTAAGGCCAGACTTAATTTACTCCACAGCCACTTTGAGAACATCTGGCAGTGAGGACCAGCCTCACAGTGAATGTAGAAATCACCAGTGCTGACTTTGAGGCCACAGCTATGTGAGGGCCACTCCCCATGGACATGGGCCGGGCTGGCGCCAGGTGTGACAGTAGGGCCGACTGCTGGCTCTGGCAATGGGTGGTTCAGGAGCTGCTCTGAGCAGCAGAGAACTCCTTTGCCTCAGCCAGTGCAGGAATTATAGAGTCCTGCTTCACGTGGTGCATCTCCTCCTGCCTCTGCAGCACCTGGCGTTGCAGATCAGTAGAAGGGTTGGTGCCTCTGCCACCCATTTCCTCCACACCTTGCTGGTGTCAGTCTGTACATGTGCCCCATGGTGCTCTGGCACAGGTCATCTTTAGCACCCCATGAGTGTCATGAGTCCAGACTGGGAGCTGATGATGGGAAGGGAGGAGCAGGGGAGCCCTCCACACCTATTACTTGGATGGAGTATGCATAAAGGAGAGACAGATGAGTGTCCCAGGAATGTAGGTTCTGAGGGTGTCTGCATGAAGCCCCATGTCTCCATGAGGCAATGGGAGGAACTAGAAATAAAGTAGAGGAGACAAACTGACCATAAATCCACTTGTTTTCAGGTTCCCCAGGACGCTTCTTCAGCTGACATTGCTGCGGGTATCAATTGTCCCCTCCAGAATTCACTGTATCATAAGACAAAAATGAAATAAATTCTGTCCTTTTCTTAGAGAGTTGAACTGAATGATTCTCCTTCTACTGAGAAAACTGTACACTGGCTGTGGGAGCTGGATTATGATTTTAATTGTTGTCTGAACCCAAAATAACTGTCTGGTATAGTTCTCTCTAAGTGCTTTAAAATGTAGGAGAAGTCTGATTGTGGTGTGGTACACAGGGATGTACCTGGTGATGCCAAAGGATGAGACATCCCTCCCCTTTCCCCACTGCTTTTCACTCTCTATCTGCTGCCCTTGTTGCTGTGCATGGCCCTTCCCTCGATTGATTTGGGTTCAGAGCTGTGCTCAGGTTTTTCACAGCCCACACTCATGAATATGGACAAGACTGACTAGCAAAGTACTTGTTTTTGTGGGGGCAGAACTTGGCAAGGTTTTAACTCTATCTTTTGAAAGGAGACCAAAGATGCAGACAGATAACTACCTTTTTTTTTTTTAATTCAGTGCTCTTACACTTGGTAGGCTGGGCTTAAAAAGAAAATAATTGATAAAAGTAAAAAGTGGCAAGAAAGATTTTTACACTAGACTCATATGGTGTGTCCAAAATCTTTTGGTTTCATTTCTGGCTGTTTTAATTTGTTTATCTTGATCAAATATTCTTAATCTAAGCACTAAAGACACTGTCCAAGTTGATAAAAATAGCTGTCATTGCTGAGATCTTCGAAGATTTGCATGTGGGAGAAAAGTTTCCTTTTTCTTGCTTCTCAGAATGGTGTTTCCTACAGCTCAGAGCCAAGGCACACTGGATTAGAAAATGCATGCATTTCTACACCCATTTCCAAGCAAAATATTATTAAATAAGTGGAGCTTCTTTACGTCAGTTGGCATTTTTGTCACAATTACAGAATGTACTTTTAAACTGGCTGAAATGCGCACTTAAAAAAAATAGCCAAACAAAAAAAAAAAAAAAAAAAAAACAACCAACCCCAGAAAAAGCATGCTCTTTAATATGCAGACATGTAGGGAAAGAGTGTGGTAATGAATTTGGCTTAGTTTTTTGATTCTGGGCCAAGTTCTGATCTCAGTTATGCTGGCCTCAGCTGAGTTGCTCCAGATTTTCACCAGTCAGCTGAAGCCAAACTGTGTTCTTTTGTCCTTTAGTATTTATTAATAGTTTAGGGGCAGGAAGTGGGGATAAGCTTTAAGTGTAAGGATTGAAGAGTCCTGTCCTAAATCCATAGTTTCAAAATGCTTTGAAGTATACAATACATATTTTCAGTCACTGGTTACCTGGTCTCACAGGTGGGGTGTTACAGGACTTCCTACATATTCTACATTTGTATAGATAACACCTTTTGCACAGAAGTGAAAAAATCCATCATTGTATCTGTATCAGCTGAATGCCATGAAAGCTGTAAAAACTCTTCCTGAACGTTTCAGTAACTGCCTTGTTATAGACCCTGGATTAACACATCCCTGGGCAATGTATGTTTCTGTATATTTAACAGCTTTAATCTTCCCAGCTATGTGCAGCCCTTAGGACTTTACTTTTGAACAGTTTGTCCTTACACTACAGTGTCTATACATAAACTTACCAAATACATCAAGTTATTCAATATAATTTCTGACTTTTTAAGGTAGAGAATCATTAATATTACATTAGTGTGTGTGTATACACCCCCCCCCACACACCCCATACTGGGGATATTATCTCTGGTTTTTTGCATAGGTACTTACACAGTGGTAGCAGGAGAAAAATCACTTAAGCCCTTAAGCCTTTACTCATGCTAAAGCATGTTAGAAATGTTCTCAGAGATGGCAACTCAATAACCTGTGCCTTTGTATTATTGCCGTTGTCCCTGGCACTCTGTTGGTCACCCAGTACTCTCCCAGACAATTCCCTGGCACGGTTCAGGAGTCAGTGCTGTTCGGCACCAGTCTCCATAGGTGTGACCAGCCTGTTCCAAAAAGGAAATGAGTTAATAGTGTGACTGTGGACGGCTGCCGTGCTTTGTTGTTAAAGAACAACCCCATGTGAGAAACAAGTCAGGCCTTACACATTTTATAGTAATTAGCTTTATTTATACTAGTAAATTAATCAAGAAAAACTCTTGTTATGTTGGTGATATTTGTTAAACTAGGGCACAGTTAAACCCCCCCCCCAAACCAAAACAAAAGAAAAAAGTCATGGTACTTCCTGTGAGATATATTGAGTGTCCTTGAATTCCTTACTCCAGATTTAAGTTACTCAGCAAAAATTGATTGGGTTCTTCAAGAGTAAATCCAGAATGTTAGAGATTACCCTGATGAAACACCCTTTTCACAGAAAGGATAATAATGATGTTGTACTGCTGTGTCAGCCAGAGGCTGACCAAATTCAGCTGTTGTCACCACAGCAAATGCTCTTTTCCAAAGATCTTCAGCCTGAGATTTGTTAGAGAGCTTCGTTGGGAGGGAGAAAACATGCATGTATATATTTATATCTATATTTGTATTTATATGCATACATATATATACTGTGCTATATACTATATTCAAAACCTAAGTCAATTTCCTTTATTTTGTATATTACAGTTTAGGAGAGAAAAATGTGGGCATTGCAGGACAGAGTTCAAGGTTGTTACTATTTAATAATTTCATCAGTTGGGTTTTTTGGTTGGATTTTGTTTGGTTTTGTTTTATTTGCTCGGGTTTCTCTCCCCACTCCCTCCCTGAGGCTTCAGTTTTCCTGTTGTCATCCCTTCACTTCCATATGGTGTTTTTTCTAGTTGGCAAGCACTACAACTGGCTTTCTTGGAGGCATCAACTGTAAAAAAAGTTTGAAAATGAGATACATTTGCAGAGCTTTTCATCTTTCCAAGTGGTCTGAGGACTGACTGGAGGGGTTTCAGGACTGAGAGCCTCATTTCATAGAATCACAGAATGGTTTGGGGTGGAAGGGACATTTACAGGCCGTTTACTCCAACGTCCCTGCAGTGAGCAGGGACACCTTCAAATAAATCAGGTTCCTTGGAGCCCTGTCCAGCCTGACCTGGAATGTTTCTAGTGATGGGATATTGACCACCTTTCTCGGCAACATGTTCCAGTGTATCACGACCCTCATTGTAAAACATTCTTCCTCATACCTAATCGAAATCAACCCCATTTTAGTTTAAAACCATTACCACTTGTCCAATTGTGATTTTTCTTGGGCAGCAGGAACAGTCTTGGAGCTAAAAGGCATCGAGAGAGTGTGCATCTTGTCTATCAGTACATTATAAAAGACAAAATGATGCCATCTGAAATAATATCACCATAGTCCTGGTGGCTTGATCAGCCTAAGACATCTGTTAGGGAGTCCAGCTCAGGGAACTGAGTTGCAGACTTGGCTCTGTTTCGGCAAAACCCAGGAAAAGCAATTGAATGTGAGGGATTGATTTCTGATAGGGAGCTGTATGATCTTTGGATCTAATCTGACAAACTTCTCGCTCCGCTTGTGTCCTTGTGGTCAGCCACAGCTTCAGGGTGTTCCATGCGGAGGTGAGACAGTGTAGGGTCTCAAGTACAGCAGGACTTCACATTCACCATTCCCCAGATACTTGGCCAGAATCATGTTTAAGTCCCTCTTGTGGCACACATAGTTCGGACGGTCCTGGCATAACTTTTAGAGTCAGGTGAGACTTGGCTGCAGGGAGGGCACCCACTGCAGATGTTACTGGGGATGAAGCAGAACTTCCAGCACTCTTAGGTGTCAGTGAAGCTGCCTGGCATTGTACTTGGAAAATGATGGAATTTTGCCTGTTCTATTTTGTCATTAAGGTATTAGGGCAAAGACATACTTTGTGTTTCTTTCATGTTAGTCCTGACACCACCTTCCTCTTGTGGACATCCTCATTTAGGTGTGCTCAGGCTTCCTCTGTGCTGTCAGAGGGCAGGACATGGCTTGTTTCCTGCAGACCTGTTATTTACTCTGCCTGTTTACAAAACGTACAGGACTGGTAACAAACTGTGATTGCAGTTACCCTGGAATAAACCTGGAGTCATTTTGGTGCAGTAGTTGTTACTTTTCTCCAGAAATTCAAGTCAGAAATGGTCCCTTCACCTCCAAGCTGGTATCAAACTGAAGACAGAAGGCAGGGGACTCTTTTCTAGCTGAATTCCTTAGGACACACCAAAACCTCTTAGGAGCAGGTCTGTCAATGGAGAGGGAAATTCATGAACAAAGACACAATTTTGGATAATAAAAATGGGGGGGATGGTGTTTAATGTAAAAAATGTCTCCAAACAACCCTCAGGACAAAGTAGCGTCTTCTTGTCTAGGCAGATCTAACTTGTACAATTTTTCAAAGGAATAATCTTGTAGCTCCCATTCTGATCCCACTCTTAGATTGCTTTAGACATGAAATTTGATTGTTACAGTAATCCCCTGGTGTAAATTAATCCAGAATCAAGCTAGGTGCTTGAGAGCAACACCTGCAAAAGAAAGAGACTTCCAGCATCTCTTTTTGCCCTTCCTTTACTTTCCCCCACATGAACAGCTGTGAAAGTGTTTACATTCCAGCCTCTTAAACTAAAAGACTCTCTACTTTAGGATCATGGATATGCACAGAAGTGCACGGAAATTGTGGTGATCTTTCCTATCCAGAGAAAACAGTAGTTTATTGTTTTGTTTTGTTTTTTTATATATTGACCCTCCCTTCTTCCCGAGTATATCATATGACAGATCTTAAGAAATAAGCCAAAAAAGGGGGAGAATGCAGATAGGTAGTGTAGTACAAAATTCAGACTGCTGGCTGTGTGTTTGCATGGAAAATGCCCTGGTAAAGTTACTGCTGACCAGGCATGGAATAGTTAAAGGATGTTAATTATAAAACAGTGGAGGCCAATGCTATCTCTGTACCTATAAGAAAAAGGTGATCTAATATTTGTGCAGACATTTAGTGCAGCCTGTGCAGATCATCCTGAGTTGTGGAGGACCTGATCTCTGCACTTCCATGCAGTATCCAAGAAGTGACAGCTGTCTGAATGCCCCCTGGGGCCTTATGCCCCAGGCTGTGCATCCAAATGCTGTCTGCTCAGAGCAAATTAGTGCTGCCAGGGAGGAAAATCATAGTAGGGTCAGGTTGCATATATTAGGGACTCTGCTCCGGTCTCTGGCCCCTCCTCTCTGGGTATTTTCCACTATTGAACTTGCTTGCATTTATAGTAAACAAACGGAAGTCCAAAGTAGTTTAGGAAATGTGCACTAGAGCTGGAATTGACCCAAGAGATTATGGGTTTGCCGCTTTGTTTGCCATACTAACTGAACGTTGTCCACTACGATTTCTGTCAATACTCCAGACATTTTTGGTAGTAAGTGGACTTCGTGGATACAGAGAAGTCAAGACAAATGCAATCACACAGGCTTATCTGACATTTTCAGGCAGCTCTTAAATGGCAGAATTTAAGCACAATGGCAAGGTTTGTCTGGTAACTGCTCCTGGCATTACCCAAAGGGCATCAAAGTCCAGTCAGAGAGCTGACAAGTTCCCACAGTGTTAATGTTCTCTACCCTTTAGTACCACCTTCACCACCTCAGATGGATTAATGTAATCTTATTTATGGCTTGAATACATTGTTTCTGCAATTTTTCTTGGACATTAAGTACCAGCTTAAGAGCGGGGATGGTTTTTCTCCTGTGTTATCCATAGCTGATATCATGCAGCTTGGCAGGATTTGCTGCTATATCATCATGGTCTGCAGCACATGAAGCAATGTTTGGAGTTCTGGTTCTCTTCACTCTTGTTGATGATTTGTTCTGTGAATTTTGAACTTTATCGCTGTCTGCTCCCTGTTTTCTGTTCCCTCCTTTACTGGTCTTGCTTATTTAGATAAAAACACCTTATGGCACGGATGGTCTGTTGCTGTGGGAGAAATGCTGCCTCTGCTGATATAAATAACAAAGCTGTACTTAACTTGATTTTGGAGGCTAGATTTCACCCTGCGTGTCTATATGGTGCTTAGTGAAATGAGACATTGATCTTTTCTGGTTCTTTAAGGTTCTACTGAATTAATGGTAACAATGGAGACAAATGGAATACATGGGAAAGTAACTGCTTTTTGGTTTTACATTTTGCTGGATGCCTGTTCATTTCTTTCATGTTCTGGAACTGCCTTACCCTTCTGCTCAGCATTTCCTCTTGATCCCTTTCCAAAGGCACTGATTTCAGCTTTTGATTGTGCCAGCATAAATGTGGAGATGGGTGAAGTCATTCCCAAGTTACACCTATCAAGCTGAGTCTGCATCTGGGAGCTGAATGTTATCCATGGGTATCAGCTCAGGGTGACAGCAGTAAAGCTGCTACCCTGTGACATCCAGTGCCTGGAGGAACCAGAGCTGTTTCTGCTGTGCAACACAACTGTTCCCATCACATACTGTGCGCTGTGCCATGAGCATGCTATCAAGGCCCTCCTTTTGTTGGGAACATGAATAGGGCAACTTTATCTTTCTGCTGCTCCCCTTTCCATGCAAAAACTTACTGTTCTCATTATAAGATAGATTCCTGGTTTTACAGGTCTAATTCGCAAAAGTACTTCAGTGTATCCTCAGTCTTAGATGAGATTTCTTGAGTTTGATGAGCTCAGCTCCTGTAAGAATCAGAGTTTTATTGATCAAACTCAGATCTAACTGATGCTAGAAATAAAGCTTTTTTATTTCTGGCAGTGGGCCTGGGCCTGGGCAGTGCCACATGTATGGTAGATCACAATGATATTAATGGTGATGCATTTTGAAACTACTAGTGTTGAATCACAGATGTTCTCCTCTCTCAGGCTTTCTCTGGAAGGGCCTTAGTTGAATTTGCAGCAATATACATCTTGTAAAAGGGAAGTTCTCTGAATGCTGGCCTCAGGATAGCTTTATAAATAAACTGTGCTATCTCTGGGATTCCTTGGAATAGAAAGTGTGGTGCCCAGTGTATTTCTGTCTGACTGAGCTATGTTCCTCTAAATGCCCTCTTGCTGCAGTAGTTGATGCAAGATTCTTCTGCCAAAAGTGTCTGTTCTCCAGAGCATCTCACAGGTTCATTTCTGTTGGCCTTAGTCTAAAGTTGTTCTCAAGCTCCCATCATGCTGACTTGTACAGACAAATACTCTTGGCACTTGTTTCCAATAAGAAAATACAAAAAAGATGCTCACAAAGGAGAGCACGAAAGGGCAGAACTAGCCTAGCTGGTGGAATCCTGGCTATTCCATTCCTCTTGTTTGTTCATCAGTTCCCAGATTAGTATCAGGAGTGACTTCAACCTCTGACATGGCTTTCTTTTTCCAAAGCCTTCTTCTGCCTGCTTCACCAGGCATTTCTAGTCATTCCTTTTCATTCATTGGGGCTTCCACTAAAAATACCCATTTACAACATTTTTGTGCCTTTCAAATAGTATTTTTAGCATATGTCTTTTTTACAAGTAAATATTTCAAGCTGATGTGTACTGTGTTTCACCTATGAGCCTATCTAAATTTTCATGTCACTTCATTAGTCAGTTGATGGTACTTTGAAAATTCAGCTGAGCTGCTGTTTGGCTGGGATACTAACTTGACATCAGACAGGTTTTCGTGGAGCTGGTACAAACATCCCCAATGCTAAAATGATCGTGTTTGATAGAATACTGACAACAGGTGTCCTGTCTTTGGCAGCAGTGGTCTCAGACTGGCTGCCAACATATGCAGTGTTTGCCAGCATACCACATGTCTTATGCTGGGCTATTTTAAAACTCTCTTCTGTAAAAGAGCTGAGAAGCTTTTAAAATACCTATTAGCCTCTAATGGAAACTGCACATGACAAGAATATGTGAAGCTGAAAAGCATGGTTGATATAGTCTTTGTTATGAGTTGCCTGTTGTTCTTTTGTAGGGGAAAATATGAGTATTTCCACCCTTTTTAACATTAGTTGGTCAAGCCAGGTATTCCATCCAGTACTTTAACAGATGCTTCAGAGCATGGTGTAAAATCCCATTAAATAATTATATGGTATCATTACTAAGAGACATTTTCCTCTGAATTCCTAGCAGTTAATGTTTGGCTGGCATCCTGGAGCCTGAGGTAGATATCTCACATCCTACTTAGTATCACAGTGAATATTTTCTCATTATCTGCATAACTTGAATCCTTTTCTCAGTCCTTCAAAGCGCTTCATTGTATGTCATAGTGCTTGCTTTACTTTTATCATGTGCTGTGTGTTGGGGGAATGTCTCAGCAGTTGGATGGAGGGGATGTGTTTTGTGCAGGCACAAATAATCTGCACCATTTCAGATCTCCTGACGAGTGATTTTGCTTTGTCTCTTGTCCTCCCGTAACAATAGAAGAAGTTAAAAGTGGTCAGATGGAAACTGGCTATTTCACACATTTGGAGAAAAGGCCACCACTGTAAACATTCATAATACAGAGCTGACTGCAAAACCCTTCTTTAGATCTTGACTCAATTTCAGGGAATCACATCTAAGGGGAAACTATCCATTTGTATGAGCTGCTGCAGGAAAAGCACTGAAAAAGCTGGAAAGCAGATACATCTTCTGGCAATGTTTTCTCTTTTCTAATAAAGATATGAAGAGTTCAGTGACCCTTTTAGCAGTAACACTTTTCCACAGAGAAGAAATGACTTGAATGTATCGCAGATTTTTATCCTAAGAACTTTTAGCACGGCAAATGGGCCACAATCAGGATAGAAAAAGGATTATTGACAAAAACAGGTGTATTTTACAAGTTTAATCTGTAATTGTTTTAATATGTGTTTCTAGAGCAGGTCTAATCAATTGTCTTTGAACTGAGATTTTTCCCATGACACATGGTGCCAACTTTTTATCAAACTGTCACCTTTCTTGTTTTCCCTAACTATCTTCTGTAACTCACATCACAGAGATGCAGATGAAGAGATGTGTCCTTGCTGGTGGAGGAATAAAAAAGAGCTTCAAAGACCAGCATCTAGTACAAATTCAGTGAGACAAAATGTAACTAGTTAATGAACCATCTTTGTTAAAGTAATATTTTTGTATTGAGGTTGGAAGGTCTGAAATATTGCACTTCTAGTTCTGAGCTTATATCAGTAGAGAGAAGTGGAGAATCTGCCTTTTAGAGCAGAGAATCTGAAAAATGCAGTGTTTCTATGTTTTAAGTAATTTTTATATGTCAGGCTTTTGTTAACGCCATTACGTTTTCTAATCTCATTTCAGCCAAGCATTTATTTTGCAAAGTGTAGTAATGCCAGAGGATTAGCCAAACTGGAGTTAACATTGCAGCCTAGAGGCATTAACTTCTTCAGTGCCAATGGCAGCAGCAGGAATAGGAGAAATGCCAGTGTGTGCCTGCTGTGAGCTCATGAGATGCAGTGGTATGTGCAGAACTCTGTGGTGGTTCATGAATGCCTGTGTGTTGCTCCACAGGGAACATTACAGTTAAATCTGGAAAGAAATGTCTTTCTGCGTATTTCTGACTCTTAGCTAGTTGATTTATTTGTTACAGATAATTTTTTTCTATTCCCAGATTGGCTTCCCAGCATTTGAATAAATCTTGTAATAAAACTTAGCTTCAGAAATGAAAAAGGAAACTGTTTATTTCTCTCTACCCAGTCCCATTGGTTGTCCACAGAGGAGTCTTTTAAAGAAACTGGGCACATGCTTTAAGTTTTCAAGTAGCTCAAATAGTAATTGCGCCGTGGGTTATTGTTAGAATTACAATGACAGAGGCTAATTAAAAAGAATGCTGTTGCCTTTTAGGAAGAAAAACAAGTTTAATTGGTAACATCCCACATGTGTTCTGCCAGAGTCTTCCTCTCATCTTTTCCTAACTGGTTTTGATTAATGTAATTTTAACCATAATTTCTCTGTGTAACTTGGCTTCTAAGATTCTTTCTGCCAAATTGCATTATTGTTCTCTGCTTGATGGAACTGTTTACAAGTGTCATTTTCAGAATACTGTTGTGGGAAGGCACTCTATTCTTGCTGCTACTTAGTGTTCTTTCTCACTAGTAAGCAGATAACCCAAAATTTAAGAAATGTTAAGAGAAACAAAAGGGTCTTTTCTGTGCATCCTGAAGTGTTTACACTGTCTTTGAGGCAACTAGTTAGAGGGTAACTGTAGGCGCTCTAGGTTTGCTTTGACATAACCCATAGAACACCAATTTAAAGCAAAACTTTGTAACTAAGTAGCAAAGTGGATGCAGACACAGGTTGAGCGTTAACCTCCATTTTTCAACTCCTTCCCATTAGCTGCTTTTGCTCTGATGCTGCAAACTACACTGATCTGTTCCAGGAGCCAACTTCCTCTGGTCCATCCTTCTCTCTGTCACCTATTTCCTGGGGGTTACCTGAGATGTGGCTGTGTAGTGCCTGGAATACAGTCTGTCTTAAAGCAGATTTTTGCAGTGCAGAGTATAGGTATGAAAATATGAGGGTACCTGATGCTATTTCTAGGGAGACAAGGAAACAAAAGACTAGTGTGTGGCAGTGATGCAGCCACAGAGGCTGATCCCCACGGCAGCCAGAGGAGGAGAGTGAAAGTGACACTGAAGAAATCCCAGATCTCCCCTAGTTTTCCTGCCCTTGGTTGCTGTCAGTCAAGTTATGGGTTACACCCCTTTCCCCTCAAGTTTAGTTACATATTCATAAAGTCAGTTTAATATTCATATGTTACTAGAAAGTTCTGTCTTTCTGTCGTTCTCATTGGTTGATGTTAATGTATTCATTCCCAGTTCAAAATTATTGGCCCCCTGTCTTACGTGTATGTTCCCCATTGGTTTATTCCCCGGGTCCCCGCCTCTACCCAAACCACACCTGCTTCCCTTATAATCTCCTGTAACGGCTGTTTGGGACTCTTTCTTCGGCAGCCGGAGCTGCTTCCCCAAGCTCCGCATTCAGGTACATTGTATCCCCTGCACGGCAGGTTACAATAAACCTGGGTAATTGCTACCAGAGAGGGTCCCTCTGCTTCTTCACTTCTGCCGGTTTGCTACAGCTTCATCGACGGCTGCTGCTCCCTTGCAGGGAGAGACAGCACCGCGGCGCTCTAAAGCCAGCCAGAGTGCCAGACCTGAGTGGTCTGGCACGGGCGGCGCCAGAGCGTCCAAGCGCTTTTGGCTGTCGCCTCTGCGGTCCAGTAGAAGAGCTGTCCGTGGCCACCGCAGCGCCGCGACACTAGTGGTACTTTGGTGTTTTGATTTCTAGAGTTAGAAAGGTCTTACCTGGGCTCTAGAAACTGCAGTTCTCTCACTTATAATCTGTGAATGGTGGTTAAAATACAGTTTTCATTTAGTTATAATCCACCATAACATCATCTTCACCTCAGTTTGACTAACTTGCTTTCGGGGAAACAAATGACCTTGGTTCAGTGATTTCATCTGTTGTAGATGTAGTCTCCTTAAATAAGGTAAGGAACATCCAAATGTGTAATCCCCCAGCAGATTATGACAGATGTCTGCATTAATAGTATGCAACTTGCTGGGGTTTTGGAATAAAATCAAGTTTTTCTTTGATTTCCAAAACTCCCATCAAAGTTTAGGTGGGACATAGGAGGAGATCTGGGCTCTGCTAAGCTGGAATTTAGGTCTTGCAGTTCTGTGGGCTAGTCCACCAGATAGGTCAGCATGACACTGACTTTCCACATGTCCAATGGATAGAGGGTACAACTCCTTGGAACATAAGCTGGACAGTTCTCAACTCAGTAAGGCCTCTCCCTGTGTCCTGGCCATGCTGGTGACCTTCCATGCAATTTCTGCCTGATATCCTGATAACTTCAATGGGATTTAGTGTATAGCAGGTTTCTTGTGGGCCTGGGCCCTATGAGAGGATTTAGGAGAGAAGCTAAAACAGCTGATGGAGGTGGTGTGTTTACTAACAGAGAAACCCTGCTGTGCAGGGGAGGTCAGTCAGACAAAAATAGTGCCCAGATGAGTTTGATTGCTGCTTGCTGAGGGAACTCCAAGAGGTCTTTAGGCAGTGTGATTCTTTCTGGAGCTACCACAAAGGCCAGAGCATCACTGTGTGTGGTTTTTCTCCACAGCTGGTTAAGTTTTAGGGATGGTCCAGAAAGGGCCAAAGGTTACTCTTGTGCCTGTCTTTTTAACTATGCCATTAACTTAGTACAGGTTCCCAGGGATTTTTCTTGTTCTTGAGTGTCCAGCAGGAGCTGGGCTCCAAAATTCCGAATGTTGGTCCTGAAATCTATTGGATGAAGTGTGCTGTCTCTGTGTGTCCCGAGGCAAACAGCTTTTGCTCTGAAGCCCTCCTTGGCAGAGGGAAGGTCTATGTTCCAGCAACCAAAGCCGTCAGAGCTCCGAAAGAGTCCCTTGTGTAACTGACAGATGGGTGCAGAGCAGAGCTTGATTCAGCCTCTGAAACGAAGTAATAAAACTAAAAAAATAGATTAAAAAATCCTCGCAACTGTTTCGACGACTGCTTTTCCTGGTAGAGTAATTCCTTTGCCTCAGCCTTCCTCCCTTACCAATGGAGATTAACCATCTGTGGATAGCGTACACATCTCTGTCTTACCTCTGTGGGCAGCCAGAGAGATAATGTTAGTCCTTTCTTTATCTGAGTTCACAGCTGAACCAAGCCCAGAGATCCAAACTCTTCCAAACTTCAGGGATGAGGAGAAAAGGAATCACAAATGCAGATTTTTCTGTCTTATGGATACTACTAAAGATTATTGGGAACATAATCTTGCTTTCATACATGGAAATAATATTTATATTCAATTTTGGGGGCTGTAAGGTTATTGCATAACTCCCCAGGTTTCAACAGGGCTGCACCAGCTGGGAATTTCACTTGTTTTATCTTCTAGTGTGTTGGTTTTAATTTTCTTCTGTATGGCTTAGGGCAGTTTGAGAAGGGCATTGGAAAATTCGGGGCACGTGGGCTCTGTTCGCAGCAGCATGGTGGGGGTGTTTGCATATTCGGGCACTATTCAGCACTCGCATTTCGGTCTTTAAAACTTCCCTTTATTACTTAAGTCAGGGTCTGGAGAGGCGCAAGGTGGAATAGTAGGAGCAGTTACTGCCTTGATAGACTGGGCTGTGTGCCTTGCTCTCGAGGTGGTTGTTTGGTGCACAGGCAGAAGGCTGTGTATGCATGGATGGGCCAGCACATGCAGGAGGGGGGTGTAGCTCATTGCTTGATAAATGTTTCTGTGAAGAAAGAGGCACTGCCACATGGTTTTGATGCATCCAGGATTTTATCATTGTTATTCCCCTATCACCCAGTATCATCTGGGACCCTCTCTAAGAGACCATTCATGTATTTCAGCACTACTCAGGACAATAGAGATCAGGCAATGAGAAAGTTTCCAGTGTAGGTTCTTTCTCAGCTCACTGGGGATGTTGTTAGCTCCTCCTCCCCAGGTCTCTAAAAACAGAGAGCCAAAACCAACACTGAGTCACTCCAAGCTTGCTCTTCCCCAAAGAACAAGCTCTGTTCCCTACCCCACCCACATCCAAGGATGTATTGCTGCACAGAGCTCTGACAAGGGGTGCAGGCTGCTTGCTGAGCCCATTTCTGATGATCTGTGCATATGGGGTTTTTTTAGCTGCATTTTGCATGGTTCTTTTCAGCTATGGCACAACGTCTATGCAGGTGCTCCATCCTGCGTTGCAGAAGGAAGGGATTGAAAGTGATGGGGTTGTAAAGAACTGGTGTTCAAACTGATTTGGCTCATGTTTGCCTGGCTTGAGGAATGCTTGTATGAGCAGCCTGGCTGGCTGGGTGTTATGAGCAGCTGTGGTGCATTCAGGGCCACATTACATCTTCAGAAGGATGTTTCTGGAGTGCCTCACTGAGCACAACTGGGCTGTTTGCTGACTGGTTGCCTTCCCTTAGATGTACACATAGAGAAGGTTTGAAAGGAAACTTCATGTCACTGAAAGCAAAACTTGTTACCCACAGAAGGCTGAGTGTTTTGTGGACTTCTTCTCCCTCACTTAGAATATTTACAGACAGGATTACAGGGTCATGGTGCAAAAGTTGCACTGTCCAATTCATGTACATGGCATGGGCATAGAGATGGGGTTGGAGTGGGCCAAGGAGAAGGAGCAGACTGGGAACAGCTTGGCCGAGGCACCTCACCAGGGGACATTTACTGCTGAGGACAACTGGGCCTGTGCCTATCCCCACATATTCAGGGGATACTTCAGCTGCCCCCAGCCCCCCGGAAGTCCTGCAGATGCTGCCAAGTGGGTGTTTTACTTTGATTCAGTATTCAGCGGCACATGATTTATGAGCTGTGCTCTCTGATTTATGATCTGTATGGCTGGCAAAGAAAGCAGAATCAGGCACTTGGCTATTGTGCAAACAGGGATGACACATAATATCCAACGAACACAGGAAAGATAAAATTACACAGATTGTTGAAATACTCTCCTCAACTGTGTTGCTCACGTGGATGAGCAAAATAAGAATAAGGGTTTTTGGAGTTTGTGTGCAAGTTGGCTTTTTAAACTCCATTTTCCTCCTTCATTGCCTAGATCAGCGCTGCCAGCAAGGCTGGACTCTCTAGTGTAATTTGCAATTCTGAATTTGGGCTTCAAAAATTTGGGTGCAAAACCATTCCTTGGGTTTCTTCCAACTGATGGAATTGGTTTGTAATTTCCCTTCCCAAGCTCCAAATAAAATTTGCTTTCCTGACACTCGACAAAACCTGGGTTTCTGACTTGCTGGATATTTTATTACCTTCTCAACATTTTCCTGAACGTGTATTTGAAGAATGGCCTTTTTCATTCAGTATTTGTTAAAACTCAGCAGTGGAGGTTCAGCCATGAATTACATGAGAAAAGCTAAGCTGGGGAGGGAAGGATTACAGACTTGGGTTGTGTGCTGTCCTGTGACAACCGTATTAATTCAAAGTGATTTCACGGAAACCTATGGTGTAATTGAGAGTAGAATCGAATCTCTTTAATTTCATCAAAGTGAACACCAAGCGATTCTAATCAATGTAATCCTGGACTGCGTTCAATCATACTTGATCAGTGTTTTTCCTGCTGAGCAGTGTGGCAATCACTGTTCTTTGTTTAACCTTTTGTTTGAATAAGAAGTTCCTCTTTATTTCTAAGTAAGTATTTCTGCTGAAGCAAAGCACTTTTTAGTTTTTTTAATGCAATTACTCTGCTGTGAAAGCAAAATCCTTTCCTTTAAATACTAGAATGTGCATGTGTGTGCAAGGAGGAAGGTCAGCATTGAGGAATGCCTTACAGAGCTGAAGGCAGGGAGACACAAACACACAGAGTGGTAAGAAAGATCCTGAGGAACTCATGAACTTGAGAGAATTTCAGAAAAGCTAGTAAATCCTAAAGTCCAAAAAAAGATCTGAGATATTCAGACCTAGATTTTTCAAAGGATCCAGCTCATTTCACATTTAAGAAGGTATCTAAGTATCCTTGAGGTTGTAGGCAGACCTGGCACAATGCTCTCTAGGTTATAGGTGGAATTGGAAACCATAATGGGAACAGGATCAGACTGTTCTTGCAATGAAAGAGACATGACAAATGCATGGAGCTGAGACCGAAGGAGACCTGAGGCTGAGGGCACTAATGGCTGTTCTCACGAAACACCCCTCCCATTATCTGCTATTAGAGCCTGCTGCTCTAGGTGCCTTATGCCCTCCCTCAGGCAGACCTGTGGATTTCTAGGTGTGTGGCACAGGGAAAACAAATGCTCGGAGCATGAAACTTTGACCATGCCTTGCCTGTTGTCCTTGCAATTACGCCTACTTCTGGCTTCCTATCCCAAGATCACACAAACAATCCATGTGGGACTGCCCTCAAATTTCCCCCTGTGCCAGGGACCCTTGACTGACTGAGAGACCCCGTCCTTCATTTTCTTTCCCACCACACATGCAAAACAAAAACAGTGAAAGCAAAGGCAGTAGAATACAGTCTGCCCTTAATGGCAAAGGAAAGAAAAATCCTTTTACTACTTTGTGCTAATACTGGTGTTACCAAGATGTGCAACAGGGCCTGAATCAAAGAGCAGAAATAGACACAAATTGGAAGAAATAGCCTTTGGATGCGAACAACACTTCTGTGGGAAGGATGCTTTGCAATTGCCTGCAAAAAAGTGGTAGAGAGGGTAATTCAGTGGCCCCTTATCACAGAGATTCTTTTAAAGGGGGCAGTGGGCATATGTTGAGTAGCACGAGGACTGGGACAGACACGGGAAATGAGGTGAGTACCTGGTGGCCCCTGAGTGATACCAAAATAGCAGGAGCTGGCAGCTGCTACCTTGCAGAGAGGTGAGTGGCTGATAGCAGTGCACTGCCTCCATGAAAGGCTGAAACTCCAGTGCTCAAACTCTGCCTGCCAGCATGGCTGTGTTGTCTGTCATCATCCACACCCTCTAATTTTGGAAGGAAGGCTGAATTTTTTCATGGCACCCATGAAAGGTCACTGACCTGAGGTTTTAGTCTCTGTTGTGTCATTCACTGGCATTTGGCTGGTAACATTCATTCTATTAAGGGCATAGTTAAGGAAAGTGTAGTGAAAATGGATCAAACACTTTAAGACAGCAGCTTAAAATTTTCCATTTGCTCTTCAGCAGATGACTAAGTATTGAATAAAATAAAAGGTGTGAAAATACCCACATTGCTTAAAAGTACTTTTTTTTTCTTGTGGACAAAAGACCACCCCTTTACCCCCACTCACTATTTCTCTCTTAGCAGATAAAACCTGAACGTTTTACCCCAGTTTTTAAAAATCCTAAACCCTAAAGTTGGAGGGACTATTTTGGATTTTTGGAAGATGAAGGCTAATTAACTCTTCAGGAACTAGCACTTCTCTCCCACAGGCTTCCAATCCCTTGGGTGTATTGAGAACAGTATATATTATAACTAAGTTTTGTGGTGGCAGTATTCTACACTTGTGCAATTATCTTGCCAGAGGCAAAGGATATTCCGGGAAATCAGCCAGGAGAAAGTTAAAGTAAGCAGGGCGAGTGGTATAAACGTAAGAGTAAGGAGGGATGCTTGGATGTGGAAACAGTTGGCCTGGGATTGTGTTCAAACTTCGTGGCAGCCTCAGAAAAGGAAGAGTTGAGTGAAGGCATATATAAATGTTAGGGCTCTGTATCAATCTATCCTATAACATTAAGAAGCTTGAGGGGACAAAAAAAGATGAAAATGTTGCTCTTGGGCATATAGGCGGTTGGATCAATGCTGGTCCATAGACCATCAATGTCCAAGTAAGAAGGATCTGGCTCTCTTTGACACTGCTCACATGACAGAGAACAGCAAGCCAAAGTGCTATAAAGAAATGAGGAGGGAACACATGTTTCAAAGCAGCCAGGACTTTCAATTTACTTGTCAGTGTTCCTTTATTTCTGCTTTCTGTGCTAGAATAGGATGGAAGAGGCAGAACTTCTGGCTCTGGCAAAGTGTCCTATCTTCACTGAACTTTATTATTTTTTTCACACATGGACAGGAGATCCAGATCCAGCATGGATGAGCTGATCTCCAAGCATGTAAGTGCATCAATTATCAAGTGAGTGCACAATAAAAGGTTGGAAGAGAAACAGGTTTAATTGTTTTAGTGTGTAGAACTGTGGATGTTGGAAGGACCACGCATCTCTGCTAAACAGAATGCCAGAAGATAAATTTACTCACAGAGAAAACCAGGCATATGGAGAGAAAGTTGGTCTGCAAAAGCCGCTGTTGGACAAAGCAGCTGGAGAAGAAAATTCAAGGAATAGAAAAGAGAGCAAATTAATGAAATCTGTACATTCCAGGCATAACATTCCCAAACAGGAAAAAAAAATTGCTATTAAATGAAAAAAAAGGAAAAGAAAGGTATTTGGTGAAATAGGGCCTTATGTGTTTCTCCAAAACCACCAAACACCTTCAACTCCAGTTCCATCTCATGTCAAGTATGTTGAGGTAACCACATTGTGCTATTTGAGAGCTCTGTCCTTGAAGGTCTGTGTGCTGCTGAGGCTTCGTGTCTGCTCATGTGCAGCATTTGTTGGTTGAGTTGAGGCCCTTTTGCATAGAGCTCAGGATGGGGCTGGGAATATTCTGCAGCTGAGGGAACAGTCCCCAGATCAGGCAGTCCCCAGATCAGACAAAGGGTTTGCCTAGGTGTCAAGTTTGTACCCTTAGCACTCCACCCAGTGTGGCCTCTTGGCTCTGCATCCAACTGGTGAAATTTTTCTAACGCGTAAATGTCAAGTCCACCTTCCCACATACTGCAAAAGGATTCCTGTTCCTGCCTTCATCACTTCCCGTTCCAGCCTTTCCCTTCCATCATGGCATGAGTGGAGCAGTACCCATTTAATGGTCACAACTCTACCCTCACCAAAGCTGCAAGAAAATGTCAGTGCTGGCTCCTGTTTCAGCAGTCCTCTGGGCTGTTTTGGGGAATATGCTGGATCTGTACCTGCAAAATTGCAGAGTGATCTCTGTCTGCTGTTATTCAGCTTCTTTTCAGTTACTGCTAGTGGTGCCATGCCGAGGGGGGCCAGTGCTGGTCAGCACCGACATGCCGCGGCCCTAAAGAGTGCCCTGCAGAGAGCGACTCCTACAGGGGCTAAGGCTGTCTCCCCAGGCAAGCGGTGATTCGCAGTGATATCAGCTCTTAGGGATTTCAGCTCTTTGCGAATCACCCTCAGGCCGACTCGGGACAGAGAGAGACAAGGAGACCGTATGGCTGTTCCACGGAGGTAGCTTTATTGTTCTAGCAGGCTCTGCGAAGGGGAGGCCAGAGACGGAAACTCCTATCCTTCCCGGACAAACGCAGTGGTTTTTATGGGGAAAGATAGGGGCGGGGTAGGAACCAACTAGCCAACTAGATACAAGGTATTACCATAAAGGCACAAAGCCTACTGGGGGTGTCCCAAGTGGTCGCTGTAATCTTAGGGAGGTTTCTTATCAAGCATCTCCTCTCCAGGGGCACACCAGGGCCTCACAACTTTCCACAGTGCCAGACCCTAAAAGTACAGCTAGTGCCCAGGGCTGGAGTGTCAGGGGTTGCAGCTGCCCCTGTGGTCGCTGCTGCTCAGATGCAGTTGCTGGGGGAAGGTGTTCCTTCTTTGATGTGTCCTGGCCTAATGAAGTGAGCACACTGACTGGCCAGGGATTTTAGAGCTGAAAGAACCCGGGTGCTGCTTTCTTCCTCTGTTCCATTTGCTCTGTATGAATAGTGGGATGTATGAAAAGTGTAAAAACTTTCCACAAGGAGACTTCATCCCTGTGACTTATTCAAGCAAGCAAGGTGCAAATGAGAAATGAAGAAAGAGGAAAGAAACCACAGCTATGTTACTACTCACGTTCTCTTATCCTTCTTAGAAGATGTGTTTATCCTACTCTTTAGTCTGGGTTGATTGTAAAGTCAAATCTCAGTTTGCTGTGGAATAAACTTCATTACCTTTTTTCCTTAAAAAGTAGAGATGGTTGCAAAGGACAGTTTTATGAACAATCTGTTCTAAAAGTCACACAGGAAAATGAAAGCAACTTCCCTGTCTTTGAAGAAAGTGTATGAAATTTGTGAACCTTAAGGATTGTACTACAGTGGGAGTATTGGTCATTCCGTAAAAGTGTTAAAGTAAGGGGAGGACTGTCTGCTCATCCATACTGTGCAACTTATCCAAGTATTAATAAACTGGAAATACTGTAAATTGGAACATTGGTTTCAGCTGCTGAGTAGATTCTTTCCCAATCCATGTCTTCCAACCTTGTCATGCAGCTGACATCTAATATGGATTAACCATCTCTGCTTTTGGTGGTGTGGACAGATGCAGGATACATTTCTAACATTTCTGATATTTCCTTTGCTTCTGACTCTGCTTGTTCATTCTTCAGAGGATAGACTGCTCCACTCAACAGTTGTCTATTCCATGCAGTGCATACCAATGTAAGGAGAATGTTTAAGCATTCAAGATGTTTTGTAGATGTTCATGTTGATTTTGTTTGCAAGCCTCTGACAAGGTGGATTAATTCTTCCCCACTTGTTTTTCATTTTTTGCATATAGTGGCTGATTGTGCGTGTGGAAGTATTTTGGAATGGATGAAGGGAAATATGATCTCCTTTTTCTTGCATATGAAGGAAAAAAGGCCATGAGACTTCATCTGGATTTGAAAAAAATGGAAAACACTAGAATTACATCCTCTGCCTGTGACACATAGAGAGTTCCTCTTTGTTTTGATCCACATTACATCTTTGCTTGGTAATAGGAAGTAGGTCATCAAAATAACAGCAGATGCAACTGGGACACTTAAGAATTTTCTAAATCCTTTTCAGCTGGGCAAAGCATATATGTCACTGGTGATACCAGATCATCTGATTTCTCCTGGGAATATGTAATGATTGTGCTCATTTTGTTTCATCCCTTAGTCAGCTTTGATCTGTTGATTACAAAGGGCTCTCCAGGACACACGGTAGAAATGAAGTTGTGTTTGGGAGCTCACTGTTCTTGGTGAGTTCTTAAAGATAATTTGTCTGTCCAACCCACTGACTCCTTAAAGGCTCTGAGGGGCAGTCTCTCAGCATAGACACAAGGCTGGTAGGAAAGTACATAAAAGTCTTTCACCCTACTATGCAAGGAGGAGCAGTGAAAGGATAACTCTTTTCAGGAGTATTTTAAATCTGAACTTTAAATTACTTTAGGATTTTCTCTCCCTGTTGCACATTTAATATAATTGTTCATGCTGGAAAATCCTTGCCTACAACCTCCCATATACTGTTTTTAAACATATTTTTGTGAAGCAATGTGACTTAGGATCTTTGTGTCAGGCCTCATTCTCCTGCTAGGAATTCCTGGTAGAGTCCAGCTCTGCTGGACAGAGGGATATCAATTTGTTATCTTTCTACTTGCATCAGAGAAAAACAACTCTAAGAAAGAAAGAAAAGTCTGTGGCATCTCCAAAAAGGTGTCAGAGAAGCCACATGAGAAGATCTTGTGAGAGATACCAGAGAAGCTATGTGTCATAAATGATTAAGTGACACCAAGTGATCCACCATCAGGATTCAATGCCACAGAAAGTTGTGCATGACTTGTTCCAGAGGTCATGGAAGTGCTTTCCAGACTCTTGAAAATGTTTGATTTCTTGGATAGCCTGAGCTTAGGTTTCAGTTGCCTTCTGAAAAAATTACCTTTCTTCACAGATTCTTCATAAGGTTGAATTTTGGGTAAGGTAATAGAAAGCAGAGACTGAAAGACAATTTAAACTGATTAGTTATAGAGGTTTTTTTTGTGTTTTATTGTGGCTTGGATGGATTTCTCTATAATATGAATACTGTCTTGGTTTCAAAGACAGGTATTTGCTAAAGAAGGCAGAAGCCCCCTTTAGAATAGGAAAATGCAACCCCCTTCCCTCCAAATTGGTAAAATTTTGAAATCAAGGGGCTTTCAGGCAATGGTATGAGAAAAGAGGAATAACAGTCCTTTACTAATATATTTATATATATAATGGGACAGACAAAAAACCAACAACAATGGTAACCACAACAAATAAGAACAGACAAGCTCACGGACAGTCTCTTCCTGCTCTGTTGGCAATCCAAAGACAAAAGCCCAAGGTGGAGAAAGATTCTTCCTGGAGCTCCAGCAGCCTCTCTCCCTCTCCTCTGGATGTCCAGAAGTGAAGAAGTGTCCTCCAGCTGTGCTCAGCCCCTTTTAACTAGTCCCATTCCCCCAGTATCTCCGCCCCCCTCTGAGGGGAAAACTCAGATACCAGGGAATCTTAGATAAGGGCTAGCCAGCCACACCCATCTCAGAGCCATCTCTTTGTTTTTCTTAATCACTACCCGTTATCACTTCCTAGCAACTAATCACTCACCCATTATGACTTCCCAGCAACTAATTACCCACCCATTATCGCTTCCCAGCAACAAGAATGGGGAAAAATTCCTAAGACAGGGAGACAAACAAGAAAAAGAAAAAGTATCCCAAACTACTTCTTAGGATATTTTTGTTTTGCCTTTTTTTTTAACCTCTAGTTGCTAGTTCATAGGCCCTTGGAGAGCTTCTTAACAAGCTGGAAAAAAACCATCAAAATGAAAGAAAAAAATAAAGTGGAAAAGTTGCACACATCCTCGATGCATAATGGAGTAATAATTCAGTTGTAATACAAATGATTTATTTACCATGAAGTCATTCTCTACTGATAATAAAAGCATATTTCTTCTTGGAACAACCAGTTACTGTTTTCAGATCAAACCCATTCATTCATGGAGTTTTTCTTCTTGCCTGTGTCTCATGTGTGAGCATCACTAGGTGCCAAATGCAATCAATATGAATTCTGCTTTTGATCACACTGGTATCAGCCTCACCCAGAGGAGAACTTGGCTTTTAGACCTCATGTCACATTTTAAGAAAAATATTATTGATTCATGTTATTTCAAAATCCTTGTTTATAGCCAGCAGATTTTAAATCAAAACAGTCAAGCACGTTTTCATTTTACACTCTTTGTTAAATAAGCTGTGGAGAAGGTTTCCCTTTGCAGAACTGCCTTCCCCCGTCCAAGATTATTACATTTCACATGTTCTAGTTCATCCCAAGATTGTGCTATTGTTCTCTTCAAAGTTTCCTGGGCCATTAATCTCTTTATTGTTTCCATCTGGCCTCAGGATAGGTCAGCTGGAAATTGCATTGCTGGAGAATATTCTGGTCTTGAGAACACAAAAAAGAAGGAGCAAGGAGAGCCTCCAAATACTGTTGGTTCTGCATTCAGAGCACACAACTAAGCAAGCCCATAAAGGCTGTGTTACTAAATCCTTTATCTCCTCAAAGCCAGTAGAATATACTGGGCACCAGGCACCATGTTCAACAACAGCTCCTATTCTCTTGTTTAAAAAGTGAGTCTTTTCGCATCTTATTTCTGTGCTTCTCTATTTTTTTCTGCTGCCTTTAACTATCCACCAGGGCCCACTATATTGGATATGACAGTTCAAAATGTGTATTTAAGGCCTGGTGACACACAGCTACACTGAGGCCACAAAGGAACAGTCATGGCAATTGAACCGTGCGAGCCGCGGTAGCGCTGCGGACCCATCAGTCTTTCCATTGTGACTCCTCCTCACTCCCGCAGGATTTATAGGCACATTTTTGAGAGGACTCCAGTAACTAAAATAAAGATGTATTTGTCTCCACAGAAATGTTGCAGCCACATATGTGGCTATTTGGAGAAAACAAAACAAAAAATGGAAACCCCATTGAACTGACACTGTAGGGGCCCTATAAATGGATTTTCAAAGTCTTGTCTGAAAGCACATGATTTTTACCTATTTTTATGTCTGTGTTTACTTTTCTGACTTCCATGTGGAAGTAATTACAGTGTTTCAAGCAAGGGCATGTACTCCTTAGGAATAGGAAAGGTTAATTTGGCTACTTTGTGAATAAGTATGTCATACAGTCTTCCATTGTTCAGTTTTCTTTCTCGACATCTCCTAAGATCTCTGCTTCAAGACACAAGGTGGTTATTCCCTGGGGCAGAATTTGTGTCGGGCCGAGAGGCAAGAGTGTGCTGCGAGACAAAAGAGGGCCAAGGGGTGCAGATGATACAGGAGGGTGCCCTTAGGAAGGCAGCTGAGTGGCACCTTGCTGGGCTGGAGCCTATGCCAGCTCTTGCCCCCCAAGGCCTTGTTTGTCACTTGGGAAGTTATTTGAGCCCTGTTTTTTTGGATGGACACTGATGGTGTGTTCATCACTTTACAGACTGGTCAGCTCAAGACTCTGGCGTGGCAGTTACAGCTCCAAACCGAGGAGCTGTAATTTTTCCACAGCGGTTTGAACACTCCATCCAGAAGAACTTTGGCTGAAAGTCGGGTGAGCTATGCCCACATCCTGGGCTGGCTTGGTGATGTATTGCCATGTTACAACAGGACTGAGCCTGTGCTCATAAACCCCTTCTCTCGGCAGGGGCTGTGATGTGTTTGCAGCTGGATTGCAATTGCCAGGGAATGAAGGGGCCCTGTGGAAAGAACATCAGCTGAGGACAAATGCTTAAACTTCCCTGTTCACTGATGTGGTCTAGGGAGAAAGGAAATGGGATTTCTTTTGGAGTTCTTGAGTGGAAGGAAGATCTGGCTGGAGGACATTCCCAAAATCTTGATTGCCCAAAAGGTGCTGGGTTCCAGGCAATCCCTGAGAAAAGGATCCATGGGACCCATCTCTTCTGTTTATGCACAAGGTGAACAAGTTTGATTCACAGAAGCAACTTTGTCACCTCAGCATAACAGTGTTCTGATTTTTGGACGAAAAAGGTCTCCCACCTATTTATTGGTGAACGTAACAGAAAGCTCATGGTGAACACTACAGAAAGTTCACGTTTTCCATATCTAGTGCAGCAAATGCATATCTGAAGGCAGTTCTCACTGGGACTGCACTGGTACCTGTGGTCCCAACACTGTTCTCTGGCAGCTGGAAAGGAGATCTGATAAAGTGCGTGGGACAAACGTGCCCTCTTGAGTCTGGAAGCCTAATGAGGAGAACTTGGGACTACTAGAGCTAAGGGACATTTCATGTTCACTTTGCATCAGAGGCCTGTGATTTGGGAGACAGAAGTCCAATGTACAGACTGTGATGCTGGGTTTGTCTAACTAAATCTTGTTTTAAAAAAACCCAACCAAATAAACAACTCATATGTATAACTACACACACACACACACATCTCTTTCACCTTTAGCCTTATTTACATACTGTCCCCAAATAACAGAATAGTTTTCTGTAGACAGGAAACTCTTACTCCTGAGCTGAAAGCTCCTCTTACCTAGGGAAAAAAGTATGGCGGATCAGCTCTTTTAACTTTAGTTGTTATGCCCAGACTGCCAAGAAATGTACTTGTGGTTGAGGCCTAATGCACGTTCCCTGGGTGCAGCCTTAGGCTACAGCCTCTTGTTACATCATCCCCTAACACCAGGCATGTGCCTCTGCCATGGAGAATCGTGTGGATTTGAATCTGTTCAGGTCAGACATGCACCCCTCTCACATGACTGTGCATTCAGGGTTGATATTGGTGTTAGATGGATGAAATTCAGGCAAACATGCTCTGGTAGAATTCATCTGGACTGCCCAGAGCAGAGTGGAGATTGGAGCTGCAGACTGTGACTGAGAAGTGGCTGCAGGCAATAGAAAGGGGTAAATCTAAGATGTTATCCCCCATTTTCCTGTTCACTGCCTGTCATAAAGCTGGCACGATCTTAAGGATAACTCCAAATTTTTCTCTCTCCCTTAAACCAGAAACCCCTTATCTTAGAAGGTAAATAACAGAACACTTAGGCAGAGATTCTACATCTGCTTTGCTCTTCTATCAACTCCTTCCATTGTGAGATTTGATTTATGATTTATGCAGAAATCCTCATTTGAATCCTAATCTAGCACTTAACCATGCAGTACTTATTTGTTCAGAGCTCTTTCTAGGAAGGATCAGTCTCATTTAGCCTTCAACAATCTTTCTTTGTTAGCAAAATACTCAAGTCATCTGGATTTCAGCTGTTGCTCTTTTTCTTCCCCCCCAAATTATTAGAGACATGGTGATTTCCAGAAAAACTGAGTGTATTGGCTGTACAGAGAGTCCATTGTGCTGTCTGGTCACAGAGAAACTGCTACCATGTGAAAAGATACATGGCCTGGGGAAAGCAGGAATCTGGTGCACACTGGTGTTTGCAAACTTGCTCTAGGTCTGCTGGAGCAGATGCAGCCCATAAATCAGCTAATGAGGAGTTAGGGTCAGCTCACTAACACATTTTGAAGTAAGATATTTGTATTTTGAAAGGGTAGTGAGATTTGTTTGTGACCAACAGTACAGGTATTCCTTTTTTGGTTGTTCGGTTTTTTGCTATTGTTTCTGGGGTGTCCCCTTTGAATTGATAACTGCATGTGTGAGTTTGTGACTGATTGCTGTGTGCTTAGAGTTCCAAAGAAATAGGGAAGGCAATGTGAAACTATAGAAGAGATAAGCAGCATCAGTGGCTTGTGTACAATAACTGGGTTAAACGGCTGCAAAGAAGAAACTTCTTAGCCTTAGTCCTGGTAATTTTGGTTTGGTTTAAACTGAAAAGCAAGAAATGATGCTGCAGCCTCCAGGGCCCTTTCCAATAGTGAGGTGCAGAAAGTTTGGCATGTTCTCTGGAAGGGTCACTTGCGTCTAAAAGAGGTCTGAGGCACTGTTTGGTTTCCCTTGCAGACAGCCTCTGAGAAACAAGTGTTGTGAGTAGAAGGAAGCTCCTTCCTATGATGGATGTGGTTACCAAAGGCTACAGCAAGGTGTCTGACTCAGTGTGGTTGAGTAGAAAGCAAAAATAGAGCAAAATGCAAGGTTTGACTTCATTTAGGAAAGATCTCTTGTCCTGTACAGCAGTGAAATTTGATGGATATGAAAGATGCAAAATGGAACAGGATAGAAAAGCAGTTTCATCATGGGGCTCTGAGTCTTCTGGTGTGCTGTTGCTTTTGTGTGGAATAGGCTCTCTTTTGGGGCCTCTTCAGTTAAGTAATGGCATTCAGAACCAAGTCTGCAAAAAAGCTACAGCCAACAAAATATATCTGTCCAGACTGTTTTCCTGGAATGTCCCTAAACAAAAGCTAGTTCCCTGGAGGGAAATGCTTTAGTGCCCTGTTGCTCAGAAATCATCAGATTTCAGGCCTTTTTGAAAACCCGTAATTGTAATGAAATTATTCTTTCCAAAAGATACTTGAGTTGTTTTCCACCCTGCTCAATGAGATCCATATTCCATGGCACTGATGGTAAGTGAATGGTTTGAAGATAAATGCATGTCATGTCCTGAATGTGTTTCTACTTTGTCATGGGGAGACACCAGCCAATTAAATTCTGAAATTATGGATTTTTTTTTATTTATTCACTTATTAAAAAACTTTAAAAACCTCTTAATCCTTTAGGAGACATGGCATGTTTAAACCTGGTTTGGTTATGACTGCAGTAGGAAAGTAAGTTAGGGACAGGAATTAGGTTTTATTTTTAACTGAGATTTCTGAGAGTCTTAAGTTACTCTCAGTTTATTCGTAATTTAGCAACAATTTGAATTCATTTAATAAGATGCTTAAATTGTTAGGAAAGAAATGTGAACATTCCTTTGAATGAGATGGTGTAGTATCTGCTGTGTATGCATGAATGGCTGGTTCCTAATGTTCCTAGCATGTTGTGCATCCTACCCTAACCTCTGCAATGGGGATGGAGAATCCAGATTATTACTTACAGTGATCATTGCTTCACAAGTTGCTTCTCCTGTCATCTGAAAGAGAGGAAATGGAGAGCAAAGGTGTAACTCATTCAGAAGTGGAGAGGAAGGGAAGACTTCATCCCTCCTCTGTGAACCCCAGGATAGGATCAAGAACTTTTGTAGAATCAAGGTCTGGAATCAATTTTAAGTTCAGCTCCAAGAGACCAATGTACTGCTTTCAATAGCTTACTGTGGGGTGTGAGTAGTGTGAACCCCTGTGTAGTCATACTGGTCAGTGGGTCTGAGATCTTAATCCAGAGGTGCAAGGATATGAACTGGAGGTAATTAAAAAAAAATAAGATTAAATCCCCTGTTGCTCTTTGAAAAGTGGTACTTTTATATGTTTGGCTTTCCTATTCCCCTTTGCCCTCACAGCTTCAGCCTTGCTAAGGCACCCTCAGGATGAGGACAGTTCCCTACTCTGGGTTCAGTCCAGCTCCAAGTCCCAAACGAGTTGGCTTTTTGTTCCATTTCTTCTATTCTGAATCAATCACAAATACTCTCAGTGATCACTTAATCAGAGGCTCCTTTGCAGTTTCAAAGGATTGTCTTCCAGATTTAGCATGTTTCCAAATAATTTCCTACTCTTTTGTTCTTGGTGCTGGATCATCTGCTAGCTTTGTCAGCCAGGGTGAAATGTGGATAGTGGCCTCTAGGCATTTTCATCCAAAACTTTCAGATAATTACAAAGTAATAAGTAGATTATTTTCACCATCCTTGGAGAGTTAAGTTTCTGCAATTGCTGGCCAGGCTTTTTGATGCAACAAATTCAGAAAAGCAAAACAAGTTTTCTCATACTGAGGAAGGAAGATGTCTCTCTAGTTTTTGATGGCTAACAGTGTTGAATAAGAACCGTGTTTGACAAGCATTCAGATATAACAGTCATGTACAAGCTACATGTTATTCAGTTTGTAACTCTACAAATCAAGACTCTGAAAAGGCTGCTAACAGCTGTCCAGATTTTACTCAGCAGTAAAATTGGAAGATGAGGAGGTAATTTAATGGCAAACCCCTTTCTTAGCAGCTTGAAGGCTTTCTTTGGAATTGGATCCTGGAAATAGTTATTCTGGCCCTAGTAATGCTTAAAGATAGTCCAAAACATAAGAAAATAAAAACGAAGGGGTTGAATTGAAATCAAATCTTAGATCCAAGCTCCCTGAATTTGGGGATTGTTTGGAATTGGATCCAAACTGGATGTCTTGAGCCCATTGGTGATAGGAAAAAAATGGTCCTAACAGTCACTATTTATGACTTATAACATAAAGCAACCCTATTTGTTAAATGACTGAGTTCTCAATACACTGAGAAACCATTGCTTCATGTGAATTTATCCAAGTTATTAAAACACAGTTTTGAGTACTCTGCACTGACCTTTGAAGTAACATCCCCTAATTTACCCATTACCACGGTGCACTCACAGCCCAGAAGACCAACAGCATCTTGGGCTGCCTCAGGAGCAGTGAGGCCAGCAGGGAGAAGGAGGTGATTCTGCCCCTCTGCTCCACCCTGCTGAGACCCTACCTGGAGTGTCCAGCTCTGGGACCCACAACATGAGAAGGACGTGGACCTGACGGAGCAGGTCTAGCAGGGTCCACAAAGTCGCTCAGAGGGCTTGGCCACCTCTCCTGTGAAAACAAGCTGAGAGAGTTGGGCTTGTTCAGTCTGGAGAAGACTCCAGGGAGACCTCACTGTGGCCTTTCAGTACCTTAAAGAGGCTTAAAAAAAAGAGGGAGAGAGATTTTTTATATGGGCAGATAATGACAGGACAAGGGGAAATGGTTTTAAACTGTAAGAGGGCAGGTTTAGATTAGATGCTAGGAAGAAATTCATTACTCCAAGGGTGGTGAAGCACTGGCACAGGTTTCCCAGAGAATCTGTGGATGCCCCATCCCTGGAAGTGTTCAAAGCCAGGTTGGATGGGGCTCTGAGCAACTTGATCTAGTGAAAGGCATCCCTGCCCATGACAGGGGGGTTGGAATTAGATTATCTGTAAGGTCCTTTCCAACACAAACCATTCTATGATTCCGTGGTGGTTCCCTATCTACTTCAATAGTAGTTTTTTAATACTTAATTTAAACTCTTAATTTAATACTTAATTTAAACTCTTACGTTATGATCTGAAAGTCTTAAGTTCATGAAGGATAGCTCCACAGTGGTCCACCAGCATGGTATAACTTAATAAGAACTGATTGAAGGTGGCTAAGGACTTTGTTCAAAGTCCCTTTACAAGACTTTTAATCAACTTCAGAGAATTTTGGGTTAGTCCCTCTTTTCCTGGTGAACTAAGATGACAGATCCATTAATAACATGGGGTGTTGCTGCATGTAAGGGACAGAGATGGGTCTTAAAGAAAATGAGAGCATAAACACAGATGGGCAGGGTGCTCTGACAGACTCTGTGAAGCTTTTATCTTTTGCCTACTTTCTGATACTCCTCAGTGGAGGAAAACCAGAGGAAAGTACATCCAATTCAGGCTACTAATGAAGCTTGTCAGCCTGTTTGTGCAGAGGGGCCCCATTCTGTCATTCTGGTTTCTTAGACAGGGTTTCCTAGCTTTGGTTGAGTAAATATGCCAGAGGTAAATGAAACTGCTGCATTTCTGTGCTGAATTTGGAGTTGTTCCCTTATGTGATGATATCCAGGTAGTCCCGTTTGTCCTATTTGAAAATCACTGCTCTATCAGGCTGGGAGGAAACTGGAACCAGGAAGGACCTCCCATGCCTGTTCACATGCAGATCCTTGGTACAAGCCAGTGTGTTTGTAGTTTTCTGTATGCTGTCTCAGCACTTGACATACTTAAGTACATCATCCTAATTTAAAAGTCATAAAAATAGCTGTGCTGAGAACATGCCAAAGGGCCTCCAGCTTAATACCCCATCTTTAATCGTGTCCAAGTGCATACTCAGGGAAGATCAGGAACAGGATGAACACACATGATATTCTGCCCAAGGCAGTCTTTTAACACACAACCATTTTCCCTGAGACAGGAGCCTTCTGTGGATAGTCTAATTAGTAACACTCAATGGATCTTTCCCAAGTGAATTATTTCCATTGAGCCTTTGTAAACTTCTTGCATTTCCAGGAAATCACACAGATCAGTTACCCGTTGTGTGAGCAACCGCATCCCCTGAATTGTCTGTCTCCTTCAGAGAGAGCAGGTATCTGTTATGTCAGGTCAGAGTGGTATTTTGGGAGATATTATTAGGAAAACAGTCTGAAACTCACTGATTCTGCTTTTACAGATGAAGGAAAGAGTGGATGTAACTCCACACTTAAAAGCACTCTCAGTTCAGAGGGCTTACACCAGTGGGATATTGGAGCTTGCATGGAAATTGAGTCTGTTGGACATAATGGATGATGTGTGGAGTGAAAGGAATTGGAGGGGACGGCTTCTGGCAATACAAAAAATTTGTATTACGTTTTTAATTGCTTTCCTTATGTTTTCCAACTCTTTCTCCATTTCTATTCACAAGACTCCTTAAAAATGAAATTATGATTTTTCTGCTTGCCCTAGCCAATATCATATGTGTTCAATGGCACTGAAGGCTGGACCCAGATCTGCTGGTAGATAATTAGATGTTAGTAAGAAAGTGACTTTTACCAACCTTGGCGGCTTCAATTTTATGATTACTGGTTGGAGGAGCTGACACAGCGGAGTTTAGAAAACAATAAACCATGTGTCCTCTTAGCAGGAAGGAGTGGTCTTATTTTTATAGTGCATCTTAAATTGCCAATTTTAATACCCTACAAGGCTTAGGAGGAAAACTGAGACATGAATAACTGAGAGTGGAAAAAAAATGAAGCCAGGAGGAGATGATGTTTGAGAAAGACATAGGTGATGCATGCAAAGACCTACACTGTGAAATTAAACACAGGTAGATTTAAGTCAATTAAAAACCTGTATTGTTTACCAAGGATGTCACTGAGGACTTGTCAGAGAAGTGTTCAGGTAAAAAAGATTAAACACTGAAACCTTCTTGAAGCAGATAATGAAAAGCATTGTGAAAAATCACCTCTGCTCACCTGCATCCTCCTGTCTTGCTGTTGTTAAGAAGCTGCTTTCTGCAAGTAAAAGAGAACGCGGAATAACTAAAGAAGATTATACAAAGCTCTTATAAGCTACTTGGGTAATTCGCTGACACCTTATCCCGCTAGGGGCCCCTTCAAAGAAAGGACTAGAATCTATTTGTAGAAGAGTGCGTGCTTTCAGTGTTGGGTGATGATCCCATACAGGAAGGGACCTGTCATTACTCTAGATGGTTGTGCTCTGATCTGTAGAAGGTGTCTTTCATCTCCAAGGACTCAGAGGTTCACCCCTCTCTAAGGCTTCTAGGTTAATGATAGACATTTCCGAAATACTGGGCTGGATTTTTGCTAGTGTGAATTCTCAGTGTTCAACAAAGCCAGGAGGATTTCCAGCAGATCCAGATTTGACATCTGTCCCCAGCAACCACCTTGGGGTTCAGTTCTGAGCTTGACAGGTTGAGTGGTGACTCTTAGGCCCTTCTATGAAGAAATATTTTAAATTATCCCAATTCATCATCTTCCCTAGAGGTAGATGAAAGCTAAAGGCTGATTTTCAGCCAGGAGGCTGATTGAAGCTACGGCACTTGTAAGCCAGAAAGGAAAAAAGAGACAAACAATCAAATCAGGCTTCTGGTTAATGTAGAGGAAGATTAGTTATGAAAACTGAAAACTTGTGCAATAAAATGTGTTTGAACATTGAAGTTTTTTCACCTGAACACTGAAATATTTTCCCAGCACACAGCTGTCCACATCCCCAAGAAGATGTGAAAATCAGAAGGGCTGAAGTCGACAGCTCCCATATGCTTTATGTAAATAAAACAGAGGAGAATTTGGCCTTTTCATTTAAAATATTTCTCTGGCCGAGATCATGCGAGTTGCCAGGACTTGGTGCCAAATTCAGTAAGCCACTCTAAGAATGTGATGACTGTACTCTTCAACCACTTACACTCCTGTAAATCAGCAACATCTGATTAAAAGACAATTAAATTACCGCAGTATCAGCTCAATTAAAATACGAGAATTAAAATATTTTTTCAGTTTTCATGAGTATCATTTCTGCAAAGAAAATTCTGAAATAGATGATGAAGAGGAGGAGGACACTGCTGCAGACAAGAAAAGATCTGATTGCAGTCTCCTTGTTATTATTATTAATTGCATCTTATCTAGCCTGAATGAATTTTTAATTCATTAGCATCAGTCAATCTTCAAGTACATCTTTATTATTAGAATGCTTTTCAAAACTGTCCTGTGTGTAATTGTGTGTTTGGTCTGAATCAGCAATTTACAGTTTGTACAGAAGTAACATTTGCAATACCAAGTCCTAGAGGAATTTTTCAAGACAACAAGGTTATTTCATTTGAGCAGTCAAAAAAAAAAAAAATTACAAACATCTGTATTTCCTCGAGGGAGACATTGATTGTTGCTTACAATGGTGTGGACCGGAATGTGCCTCCTTCAGCTGGATGAATCCATGTGCCCTTGCCAAGAAAGTTTTACATTTCCCATTTTTCCTCAGCTGCTGTATCCAGCCTTGGCACTGTATCTACTTATTATATTTATTTCTTGGATGTGCGGGTTCCAGCTTTGTCATTTACCACATTTCTGTATTTGTCTCCCTACCTCCCTGTCTGACATCATTCAAGTGAGATCAGGGTGGGAAAAAACCCACAACATGGAGGGTCTAGTCAGGTAAAATAGTAAAAATAAGAGCTTACGTAGTGAGAAAAATGATGGACAGTTGGCTAGTTAAGACCAGGATTGTTTTCCAGGAGTTTTGCCATTGTTTTCAATGAGATCAGGACTGGACACTTGGCTGCAGTGAGAAGTGGACCTGAGCCATATGGTTTTTCATCCAGACTTTCCCAAAACTCAGGAGTGTTTAAATCTGGCGTCCTCTTGATGAGAACATGCAATGCTTGTTTGTACGTGCACATGAGTTGATTTGGAGCATCCCGTGTAGGCAGAGCCCTGGCTTTAACCTTCCTCACCAGAGGGATTGTGATCATCTTTAGACTTTGAACAAGATGCACAATGCAGCCACCTCCTTGTGCCTTCCTTTTTCCAGCTCTGCTTGTCCCATGCAAAGGCCAGAGACAGTGTGGCTCACTGTCGTGTTTCTACAAAGCTGTAAATACCCAGCTATTATATAAAAAAGTTGGTGCTTAATATATTTCAGGAAGACAATTCCCTACTTGTGCTAATGTGAACCTGCTCCTGTATAGCTTGTATTCAAAGGAAAGAGGCAAGACCCAAGTCTACTCTGTTAATTGCTTCAGATTCAGAGCAATGTTTTCTAATGCAATAGTTATTCTTGATCTTGGCCCTCTTATAATCTTGATTTGATTTATTCAAATCACTGTGAAAAATCTGTGAAACTAGCAAATTGCATTTCTTTATTCCCTGATTAATTTCCTGAAGTTTTTTAATAGAGAAAATGAAAAGAAAACAAGCCTGAGAAGTGATCTATGGTGTATACCACAGCCTCTTCAGGCGGGCGACATGAATCAGGCATGCATGTCCCAGATATAAATCACTCTGTACCACAGGGACATTCAGGCTCTTGGTACAAACCTACGTGTTGGGAAACTGTTCTGCAAACACTACATGTACGTGTGCAGTAGCTAATTTGCAAATGTGAGAAACTTGGCTTGTTTACACCATCTCTGAAGTAACCCAGGGTGCCTGGGCTGTGTTGGGAAATGAGCTGCTCTGCCAAATGAAGATTTGGAAAAAAAAAAAAAAGAAAATGTCTGTTGTAGCACAAAATGTCCCAACCTGATAAACTGTTTATTTAATTTTGAGTTTATTTTTAGCACTCATGAATTATTGAGACATCTTTTTCTCTCTCAGGGTGGGGCAGCGGATTCTCTGTGTGGGCAAGAGGGGCTGAGTCCTGGCACCCTTTCAGTCCCCAGTGCAGGGCATTGGGGAGTGTCTCCATGTGCTGAGTGTGCACTACTGAGATCTTTGCTCGGTCTCTAGAGGCTGTTAAGCTCAAAGAAGCTGAGCTTCCAGCTCGAGTTCTACTGACAAATCACTTAAGCTCCAATGATCTTGCTTTGATCCCTCATGTATTGGTCAAACTGAATGTTTTATCAGTGTTTTCACTGATGATTTCTGCAGAAATATCTGCTTGTGTGGGGGTCAAATCTGCCTCCAGCCTGAAGCCCTGATTGCTAACCTTTATTTGGGTGTGATTGTTTTTTTCTCCCCACAAAACTAGGATTAAATCAAACAGTTTCATTAAAGAAATAAAAATAGGAGGAGGATGATTTTGCAGGGCTTCCCTTGCCCTGAGGTACATGTAAATAATGGCTCATAAGTGATGGTGCCTGTGGACCAGCTGAAAGCCTGGTTTCTAACTTCTGAGGAAGCTGCTAGTGCCAAAGGCTGTCTCTGGGTAGACTTTCTGGGGTATGAATTTATCTTCCTTTGATGTGTACACAGTTGAACATCCTATCTGCAAAGAAGAATGGCATATCTAATAATTATAAGGGGACATGTCTAGAAAAAGAGTCCAAATTCAAGGATGCAAAGAATGAATCAGTGGTTAATTAAAGTGCTTCTGCAGTAATTGGACGATTTAATGGAACAGTAGTTTAAAAATACTTTTGTCTGGTCATTACTATCTGCTTGTTTATCTGGAAAACAAGTAAGTACCAAGTGGTGGTAAGAATGAGGTTGCTCACATGATGCCTTCATGCTCAGCTAACATGCCTGTGGGCTGCATTTTTCAGGTCTTCCCAAATCATGGGGAAGACGGGGTTTAAATTAATGTCCTGAGTTTAACCTCTTGTGTGGTTGCAGGCAAAGGCAAGGAAGCCAAATTGGGATGTGAGTACCAAAGGTGGTTTTTAAATGCAGTCCAAAGCCATATTTTCTATTTTATGGGTAAGCGAGGACGCTGTTGGTGGCCTGAAGTTTCTAGAAATCGACAAGTTCAGCCAACAAACAATATTCTACATGCAAAAAACCTTCTTATGTGGTAACAGATGTTGGTAAGTTGATCAGAGTTGTTCTTGACATGAGGTAAAATTCAGGCCTAACATGTCTGTAGTCTGAAGTAGGGTGTAATGTGATATTAGGAGGGGGAAAAGGAGGGTTTCAGGGAGGTTAGACTTCAATGAGATTTAAAGCACTTCATCAAGTGATTTTGAGTGATTTAGGTACCTAAGCTTTTGAATACTCTTCAGCATGCTTTAACCCTGAGTGATGCTCGCAACCTGTAGTGTTTGCATGATAAAATATTGTGAGCAGTTGAAACAGTTCCTCATTTAGATGTGTAGTCATAAAGACTTACTCTGTTTGATGATGGAAGTTTAATAATATTGAAGCATGAATGACATCCAATTATGTTTCTGCTGTGTTACTTCCACCAAGGGACTCTCATAGAATTACTATTCAGTACCTGTCATTGCAAAGAGAGAGCATGAAGCGAACTTGTAACAATCGAAAGACAATAAATATTCTGATTTCAGCAGAAATGTGGCAACTTCTGGCAGGCAGCGTGGTTTCTAGAATGGTCACGTCATAAGAAACCAGTGTCCTTTCTGTGAGTAAGTGCTGCCTGTCTCTACTGATCTACTTAAATGCCTACTTGCTAAAAAATCAAAGCAATTTGGTTCTTGCCTGTGAATATCAGGGAATCGCATACAGACGTCATTGAAATTGATTATTCAAAATATCAGTAATGCCCCAGTGGGGATCTGTGCAATGAGTTGTTCTTTAAACCAAAAGAAAATGTTGAAGACAGGGGAGAAACGTGCTGCTTTTGAGTGAAGTAGGAAGAGGAATGGAACCTGCACAGGGGTGTTGGTTCAAGGTTTCCTTATGCCCTTGCCCACAGAGGTGTTCCACAGCTCTCTCAGTACAGTCACTGTTTCTGCATAACCCAGCTCTTGTCCATGCACAGCCATAGGGACTCCAAACTGTTAATTATGTTTCTCACACCCAATAAAGTGCAGCTAAGCTCCCCTCCATTCCCTGTAGCACTGCAGACCTGGCCTCTCGTCCTTCGTGCTCCCCACACCACCTCACCCTGGTTACACAAGTCAGCCAGTGAGCCAAGAGAAATCTCCAAGCTCTCTGGCTGTAACAACACTTGGTGGGAGCCAGGTTTTTGCTGTATCATCTGTCCAAGGGACTGGGCAGGCTGGAGGGAGGGCCAGGGTTGGGGCTCACAGGGGCTGCTCCATTCCCAGAGCTGAGAGGTACTCAGCCTTCTCCCCAAAACCTGCCCTGGCAGCCTTTGCAGCACGAGGCCTCGGAAACGTGCCCTGAGTAGGATCTGCCATTTGGGACCTTGGCGGAGGGAACCCTGGTGTGTGAAAGGGGAGTGTTGAGGGGTTTGGACGTGCATGGCTCCCATTCACCAGCCTGGGGCTGATCTGTCTCTCTGCTTGGCTGGTTTGTATCCCCAGGTTTTCCATCACGCTCCAAGACACCATTACAAGTGTTTGTTTATTGCTCTAGGCCACTTCCCGACTAGCAAAGCATAACACACAACATCTAAACAAAGAGAGTAATATGGGCTAATTGATTCCTGATTCAGGGAAATAAAAGATAAATTCCTAAGTAAACTAAATTTCCCGAAAGCTAAATAAAGAACACTTCCCACCTACTTTCTCCCCTCTTGTGCTCCTCCCTGTGTACAATAAAGTGGCCACTCATGAAATTAAAAACATAACGGGCTCAACTGGGGTTTGGTGGAGCACCAAGAGATGATTTCCAGGTTGTGCTGAGGAGGATTTTGCTGGACACAGTGGTAGCACAATCTCTGAACAGGAATGCTCCAGTGACACAGGCCAGCTTGGCCACTCCCCACTGGGAGATGGTGCTGTGCTTGTCCAGGTTCCAAGACGGGGCATTCGGACTGTTGTGTTCCCAGAGGTGAGCTCAGTTCCTGCGACTCAGGTCTGGTTTCCCTAAGGATTCTGCTCTCAGTGGTTGGAGAGCCTTCTCCAGTGGATAATTCAGACTATATAAACCACTACAATAAATCCTATATTTACTTTCCTATCAGAAGGGCTTATGGATAGAAGTTTCCTTAGATGTCTCAGTGGACATCTTCCCTTCTTCAGGATCAGCCTTTGCTGCTGTAGGAGCCCAGAACAGGGGATGCAATCAACTATAGACATTATACAACATGTATTGTGTGTCAGATATCTGTGGCTACCTGTGTCCACCCTGCATAAAGGACTGCCTATGACTCTAAACTCTTCTTCCAGCAGCAGCTGGCACCAGGGCTTCCAAGAGAAGGATTTTGTCTGCCTGGCACTCCCCATGGAGTGGAAAGATGGCTGGTCACATCATGCTCCATGTCTCCAGCGTGGGGTCGAGTACACATCTCTTCCCTCTGCTCAGCTCCACAGTTCCCCTTAATGCTGTGTCTGAGTATGGATTTGTATCCCCAAAGAATTTCTCCAGCTCTCTGAGCGAGTCTCATTGGGTAATCTTTATTGGTGACTGTGAAAAGCTGGGCCTCCTGGGCTTTTTCCATTTCATTCCCTATGGTGCAAATCCTGAAGGCCTTTCTTCCAGTTTCAGTAAGTCCCATAACTGGGATTTCTCTTTCCCAGATTTGCTAATATCACTGTTGCTGGAGGGTATTCATGAGCTGAACACAAGATATTGGTGCTGGTCCAGGGGTGGCTGGGTGATATTATATGGGCTGTTTTATACTGGGGCTCAGAAAAAATAATTTGTTTTTTAAAACTTGGGTTCAGTGGGAATATCACCTGTCAGCATCTGGCACTGTAAATTGCACTGTCAGTTTGTTGGCAGAAACTACGAATGGGACTAAAAGTGTCCCTGATTTACACCACTCAAAGCTGATACTGTTTTTTGTTAGCATCACAGGGTACACAGGAACAGCTAAAAAACCATTCTGGAAAAAAGTTGAAGTTAGACATTTTCTTCCTACTCAGGGGAGCTGAAGACTCAAACTTACTGTAAACAGCCTTGGAAAACATTTTATGTTTCCAGAGTTCTGAATCCAAACATTTACATGAGGCAGTGACACAGTTTGAGAGTAACACACTTCTTTTATTTTTATTTTTGTTAGTATATTTCTTGCAGTAGGTGTACACGTTTTTTAAATACCCTTCTTGCTTTTTGGGACAAACATCTCTTCTCAGACCAGATTTCGGTCAGAGGTGGGGAAAGGGAAATGTGTACTTCCTTAAATAAATACCTATATGTGGTTTTAGTATTCCTGAGTATTTTATTTTTCAAGCAGAAGATTTCCTTATTTTTTTTTTAAACAGTCATCATCTAGCGCTACGGAAAATGTACAAGGTTGTTTTGGCTGGATGGAGCAAAGCAGTGGGTTAAATTTTAGCACATTGACTAGCACAGAGATCTCTCTCCTGTGAAAGACAGGATTGTATTATGTAACAGCCCGGCTGCCAAATACTTGTGCTGGCAGTGGTCAGCCTTCTATGCACCACTGACATCAAAACCCAATGAGGTTTGATCCAGAGGAGGGATTTGAAAGGACGTCTTGTTTTCCCTCAATCTTTACAAACTGAACTTGTTTAAGAAAAGGACGAAAAAAAGTAGATACAGAGTCTTGTTTGATAAATGAGGAAAAGCAGTGTTGTTTCTCCAAAGTTTTGGATGTTTGTTGGTTTAACAGCTATTGCTCAGAACAAGTTGTTTCTATTTACGTTGTTTATCATATCAGCTAACCTGGAGTGATGGACTGAAGGGGCTGGGGGCTGGGCCCGTGTGTGTTTGCTCCACAGGGGCTCTCTGATAGCTCACCTCAGTGTCTAAGGTTTGTACGGAGTCATCTTGAGCATTCAATAAACAGAGGACTGAACAAGTGTCCCACTCCCCATAATGTGCATGCTACATAAAATATATCAGCAAGTAAATGGGGACAAGAAACACAGGAACATAAACAGCATGCAGAGGTTCTGAGCTCCCTGAAAGCTGCCACAGTGCTAGAAGCAATATACCATGATATTGTGCCAGAAGCAATAATCTTTTACCAAAAAGCAATTCTTACTAGTTTACCTAAAAAGGTGAGGGATATGCTATTAGGTGAGAGCACAGATTTGTCTAAACTGACTTTCTTTCTGACAATGACTGGTAACGAAGGCTGGAAGGAAGGGCGCAGGGAGCAGGGCATTTGTTCCATGGTCTGTCCCCTGACAGAACACTGGCTGGCAGGTTAGCCCATTTCTGAGTTGGAGATTTTAATAGCCTGTGACCCTGTGGAAGTGTTTAATCCCATTTTGAGCTCATGTGGTCACAAGCTCCACAGCTTGCGTCGTGTGGAAAACTTCTTCCTCTGGTTTGCCTCAAACTTGCTCTGAGCTTACTCTGACTGAGGCTGCTTTCTCCCAGTTGTTCTGCACAGGAACACACTGACTCACACGTGTGTGGAGCAGGGCTGGTCCAGACACCTCCTGTTCATGATTCCATTGCAGTGCAGTCACAGCTGGTTCTGGCATAACACAAGGAGCTGTCAGCTTATGAGCTTGCCTCATCATTGTCATGTTTGAGGGTGGCAGAATTGCTTTAATGCAAGGATTTAAATGAAGAATGAGATGGATTCACAGATGTTTATTAGAAGCAGCTTCCCATGAGGTGTAGAACAGTTTGTGCACTCATGGAAAACAATAATATGAAGTTTCTCAGTTAAAATAAATAGCAGAGTTGCTGGCACTAGCAAAATGGAGACAGGAATTAACATGTGGGTAACATATTGATTATTTTATGTAAGTAGGATACTTGCCTTGGGAACAGATGTCAGAATACATTCACTTACCTTCGCCTCACCCAGGAAGTTCAATATCCTCTTGTTCATTTGTCCATGTGGAAGATGGTGTAATGAAATCCCTGAAAAAGTCAGTGGCAGAGCTGGGAGTACAGTCCAGGAGGAATGTCTTTCTGTTATGTATTTAGTCTCATGCCTGCATTTCTCCGGAAAAGTATTTCTGGTTACAGTATTTATTAGAGGTGTTAAGTCAAATGAAGTTTGACAGTTTTGCTTGTATTTCTGCTTTCATCTTGAAAGTTTCGGGGCTCTCCTGTCTGTTCAACAAGTCCTGTCAAAGCTGTTTAAGAGAAAAATACAGAGCCTGGGATTATTGGTAGTTTTTGCTTGTTCATTGCTTTAGCTGCTGGCAAAGCTCTTTGATGATGGTCACATATGTAGGAACAGATATGTGCTGATAAAATGCAACTTTAGTGTCTGTGGGTTTTACTAACCATACAGGAGTGGATTATGAATGATAAACAGCATTGCCATGTGATGGACTGCATTTCACATGCAGGTCTCAGCATCCCCTTCTCTCCCCTAGAAGAGGTCCCAGTCTGCTAGGATCCTGGAAGCTGGCTGCTTGTAAGGTAACTTGTTAGAGGGATGAGGCGGTTTTCCCTCTCTTTCTCTCTCTCTCTTTTCTTTCCAAAGGCCTAGCATGTTTCGGATCAATGTTGTGCCAATAAAAACCTCTGCATTTAAATGAGGCATATGGTAAACACAGTCTGCTATCACAATACTGGAGATTTCTCCTGTTCGGAAGGAGTAATTCTGCCGGAAGTTTTCTGGTCTGAGACTGAGATGTACAAAGATGTCAGGACATACACTCAGCACCAAGATGTTGACACCTTGACCTGATTTTGATTTTTTGAAGGGCACAAGTTCATGTGGCTTTCAGGGTTCTCTAAATCTCAGCAACGGTAAAGGCAATGTAAATTAATGTAAAATTCTGCAGACACCACCTTGGAGGAGGAACTCTAATGATAGGCCATAGAGCAGAGACTACTGGGGGCTAGACTAACAGAGTCCCTTGGAAAAGGGTGCGAAATGATATCCATTTTGCTATCACATCCATATTTACTTTTCTATTCCAATCAAGATGGGGATAAACAGAGGGGTTAGCAGGTTATGCTTGTATATACTGAAAATAGCAACGGTACCCTTATTTTGAGAGCTCTTACATTTGTAGGAATGGGTAGTTTCGACAGATATGACTGAAAACTGAGCCAAATTTACTTATCTGAAGATCGAATTTCAAAGTTTTATTGTCCCTTGAGAAAGCTGGTTGGGGACACCGTTCTTAAACTCATCCTCGTTTTCAGGCTGCATTCACAGCTGAAGATCTTGAGATAGGGAGACTGGCTAACCTTCATGCCCCCTTTGTGATTAGCTTAGGTTTGTGTGTGTTAGGCTAGCTCAATCTCAAGGAATCCACATGTGGATTGTGAGATTTTTGATAATAAACCTCGCAGAATGGAATACTTTTGTTGTTCAATCTTGTCATTTCAGTGAAAGTAGAAACTGCTTTGAGATGGACTTAGAAAGATGAGGGTTGCCTAAAAGCCTGTTTTAGCATCCCAGTTTGGTCTGGCTCCACTGATTGTGGAGGAGTTGTACTCATGTCAAAGTACAGTGACAAGAGGATGAATCATATTCTGTAATTTTTAGTGCAGAAAATAAAATCACAATTTAAGTTGGAGTGATTTATAGTATGAACCTAATCCATCAGGGAAATTTGAAGGAATAAGGGTGTCCTCCTTCTAAGACTGCATGGACCAAAAGCAGAGAGCAGGGTGTCCAAATTATTTTTCAGAAACCTGGCGTATTTCTGGTGCAGCTTGACAGCTAGACTCTGCTAATTGGTAATATTAATGTACAGTAACACAGGAAAATGGTTGGCTTTTGCTTGGTAATTAATCCAAAAATGCTGGTATCTATAAAACCTTTACAAGATGTTATTCAGTACAGGTATTACAGTAGGACACAAGAGAGGATATTTGCATAACTCCTTAAATGCACTCAAACTTTTCTCAAATACATACACTGATGTGGCTACCATGGACTTGGGAAAGTGAAGAAAAGCACCAGACTTGGCAAGCCCCAGAATAAAGGTTTGGCTTCCAGTATCTGCAAACCAGCTTTAGCCAGTGCCCAATTTGCAAGCCAGGCAAAGTGCCGAGGCCCCAGTATTTTGTTCTGCATTTGTTCTGGGAGCATGGCATGTCCAAGAAGCCAAGGCAAACATGGTGTTTGCTTTTGCAGGGTTATATTTGGCTGACATTTCCTGAAGGAAAGAGTTCAGGAAAATAAATCCTGATTTTTATTGGGCATCATAATAAGGATATATTATTGCTCATTAAATAGAGCAGTTGCATTTACCTTACTTCTGAGAGGTTGGTGGGAGAAACAGGCAGTGTGCATTACAGTGGGGAGCAGAGATTAAATCTTCATGAATCTAGCAGAAAGTAACAGTTTACACTAAATTGTTTTGGGAATTAAATTTACTTTTGCGTCTAAAAACCGGGCTAGGTAGCTCAGGTGTTGTATGGTTTTTACAGGAAAAAACAACTCTCTGTCACTTAGTTCTGCTCTTAAGCCATTTGAAATGGCCACTTCTTCACATCTGGCTTACACAGGGAGCCAAATGCAAGCAGGGTCCTTTCCAGTACCCAGGAATGTCAATAGAAGAACATAATTGGTTTTTGATTTGTACCTCAGACAAATCAAATGAGGGGGTACTGTGGCATCTGGATTTCATGGTGATTTGTTTATTGTAAATGCTGCAGAACAAAAATAAAAAATAACTCCAGGCAAATTCTGTGACAGTGGTAAATTCATCTCTTTCAACCACAGAGGTGCAATAGAACATCTGGGAAGAACGAAGTGTTCCACAAGCAAGAACTGCCTACCTAAATCAGAGGTGCAGTATGAGTCAGCCTCCACCTTATCAGTTGAATTTTCAAGATCAATTCAGTGGCTGGAATTATCTGCACCTTCTCCTAGATGTGCTCTCTGTGTTTGCTTTTGCAGTGCCATCATTGTCATTCAGATGCCAGCTTTTAATCAAAAGTCTTACCTCTCTGAGATTTTTGTGCTCACTGTATTAGGCAACCTGGATACAAAACAAAAAATGATGAAAAGAAAGCTTTTTTTAATATATAATTAAGGACTATTTGGGGACAATTATTGCTATTGTGGCTCTAGAAGGTTTGCCCAGAAAAGGGGTCAGGAACCAAACCCAGTAAAATGTGCAAACACCTTTGCCTTGTGTAATTGTCCTTGTAGCTATTTAAATCCAGTAGTAACAGCTCTCTAAGGGACAGAATTTAAGTATTTTTGATTTCCTATGGGCTAACATAGGCAATTCTGCCCTGCAGAGTGGCTCTCATGAATATCACTGTTGTACATGAACCCATCTGATTTCTACCCAACAGTAACAGTGCACAGCTGGCCTTTCTTGTTGGGAAACAAAAGGTAAAATCTTCATGTTTAGCAAATGTATAAACAGGCAGGATAGTAGAACTGCATTCTGGCACTGTGTGTTCTGAAAGGAATCACAAATTGTTTAGGAAAGCTGTTTTTTAATTATTATTCAGGGAATCTGCCTTTAACAGTACTGTGCCTTTATCGTTGGAAGGTTTGCCCTCTTAGGAGGTTCCAGGTTAGATGCACTGAAATTAAGTCACAGTCCCCTCAGCCATATATCGTGATTTTAAAATGAAATCTTGATGTATGTATAACTGGGGGAGGGGGAGCCCAAACCCAGCTGTGACAAATTGTTCATTTCATGATACAACGAAAGATAAACTGTTATTGGTTTATGGGTTTGCTTCCCCCTTGTCACTTGGCTGCTTCTCAGGGTCATAATCAGTACCTTTTAACAGCAGAATGACGCAGATTTGCTCCATATGTTTCGTACTGAATATTGCTCCACTATCTGCTCTAGCTGTGCCCATAGCCCAGTGACTCCCATGTCAGTGCTGCAAGAGCAAGTAAACTGCAAGCTCTTGGCAATAGCAGCAGCTATTCCCCCTGAAAATATTGCATTATATTCCCTGGCAGAAGAGAACATCTAATGGAGTACAGATGATGTGAATTAATCTTTGAATAAACATTTAATTTGTTGGCGAAGATCTGATTGCCCTTTTTTTTTGTAGTATCCTCATAATGAACATAAAAAGAATACAAGATTTGTGAATGTAGTCAGTCCTCTGGAAGCTCTGGAAGCTGGCTAAGCTTTGACTGCTGGTTTTTGGGGTTTTTTTCCTTAGTAATTAAAAACACTTCTACAAACTCAGAACCCAACCATCATTAAGGGCACTTCCAGAGCAAGTTGTAAGATTCAGAACTAAATCACCTCAGTCCCTTCTTGCCAGAGATGCTAAAGAAAAGTATCCTACTGAGAATTTCTTTGAAAAATGTATTTCTTGCACAGGTCATTAGAACAGGTTGGCTTGTCTACAAACATATGAATTAAAAGTACTGCTATAGCTGAGATACAAGACACTTAAATTAATCCTTCCTCTTGGGTAAACCCTGCTTTCATTAGGCTCAACACAGAGCATACTGCCATGGCCTAGAATCAGTCTCACTCCCAAACCATTTCCAGAATGATGTGCAGGATAGTGAGAATAGATGCTAGGAATTGCATAAAGCTTTGGTTAAAAATACGTGGAATATATTTGAGTATTCACAAACTCATTCACAGAGGAGAAGAGGAAGACCCTGTGACTTTCTGCACAATGGAAAGGTCTTGCATCAGCAGTGCATTTGTGGCATGATGAAGAGTATTAGGGAGTAGAGGGAGCAATGAAAGAGAGAGTAGATAATCCAAAAGGATTATTTTGAACTGGATCCCAAAACGAATAGGTAAGACATTGCAGGCAAGGCTTGTCTTGTATCAAAGACTTGCTGGTGAAATCAGGGGCTGTGGGTGCTGGCCTGGATCCCACGAGCACTGTATTAGTTATATTAGTTAACAGCACTCCATCCTGTTATATGTGGGATCTTATATTCCTGATGGATGCAGCTGAATCTACAAGGCTCGGATCGGAGTGGGACTGGCTCTCGTCTCACCCTTCCATATAGGGCGAGGAGGTGGAAAATTACACACTGCACCTGGTAAGGTCAGTGCCGTGGGCAGCTAGGGAGGCTCCATGGAAGAAGTGGAGTTTGCTGTTCCCCACGGCCAGAAGTGACCAAGGCCTGAAGGAATGGGGATGCAATCCAGATCTTGGCATTTAAAAAAGGAGGTGGTGACAGGAAGATTTGCAGGCAACAGATGTGGAAGGAGAAGGAGAGTTCAGGGACAAGGAGGATGGTGTGGTTGGTTCAGGTGCAAAGAGAAGGTGGCTGGACACAGTGTGGTGGGAACTGGGCCACTTTTGGAGGTGTCTTCTCAAAAGGTTGTGAATTTTCTTTTTTTTTTTTTATTGTTAGTGCACATGGCAGGTTGGCAGACTTCAGAGCTGTGTTTACAGCAGGAGGGCTCTTGATTGCAGAGGAAGTTTCTCTTCTTGAGCACGTCTGCAGGACTTGTTTTAAGAGGTGAAAAAATATGGCCTTGGGCTAAAGCCAAGGAGTGGAGCAAAGATAGCTGGGGTTTATATCTGATTCCAAACACAAGTGTAAAGTTTGCAGGAGTCATTTAATCTTCTGTTTTCCTTAATGTAAAATAGAATATCTAAAAGGGTATTTTAAGGCTTAACTCTTTAGTAAAGCACTTCTAAGGTAAAAACTGCTAGTGAAAGGTAAAAAGCTTTGAAAGCTGTGTTAGCACGTCCAGGAGTCCTGTTTTTGACTTTTAACTCTACCCCAAAGGATATCCACATTTTGACATCTGTCCTCCTGTTTTACAATGTTTGTGTGTGTTTGCTGTTTTCCTTGCCGTGTCAAGGTCAGATAACTTCTTGTCTGATCCAGAAATGTCAGACTGACAGCAAACTGCAGTAGGGCCCAGCCATGGACATCAGGTGCCTTCCTACAGATCTCCCCACTTTGTAGCAGAGTGTTTGGTATGACACAACTATGTCTGGGTTTGAGACAGTTTAGCTGACAGTTAACTGAAAACCTTGAGGAAAAGGAAAACTGAGCAACTCTTTTACAGCAGGTAACAGTGACAATTTACTGATTTCCCCTGTGAATCTCTTAGGTCAGAAAAATTCCCAGACCATGCATG
>VYZT01035450.1:0-10028 GCA_013400735.1 Pomatostomus ruficeps | reverse complement strand
CAGGATTGAGAGAATAAACTGGGGATTTATTGCAGGGCCTTCAACAGGGACACCTCGGGCAGGCAGAGCCTCTCCGGGAGAGGCCACAGCCAAGCTGGAGCCCGGGGCACGAGTTTGCTGCACTTGGATCAGTTTGGATCCATTCCCAGCTCAGGGTTCATTCTCCAGTGCCAATTGCAGGGGATGATGGAATTGAGCCCAAGTCTGTCCCCCCTTGGAGAGGTTTGGTTTCCATCTTTGGGGGCCTGGGCCAACGAGGTGTCCTTGAGTGCAGCCTGGAGAGGATTTGTTGTGTCTGAGCAGGATGGGAGAACAGGAGCTCCCAGCCCGTGGGGAGTGCGAGAGTCACACACTACAGCAGGGCAGGAACTGGAAATATAAAAATTGAATTTTAAGGCGTCACCATGGGCTGGGAGGGCTTTTCCAGCCTCGGGGACTCTGAGATTTGGGGACATTTTCCTGCCTGAATCATGAACTGGCCGCTCCCAGCTCTGCCACTGCCCCGGCGGGGAATCCCAGACCCATCACTGCTCACGTCCATCCCTTTGACTTCCTGGTTCTTCTCCTGCCTGGGCAACAGGAGCTTCTCCCAGGAGACCCAAACCCGGAACAACACAAATCATTAACGAGCAGTAAAAGGGACGGGAGCAGTAATTACACGAGTTAATGGCTGCTCCAAGCCGGGTTATTGCAGCGATTCACTCCCGAACATCCCAAGCACATTTCCTCTGGAACACACCCAGGCAAGGTCAAGCAAAACCAGGAGGAAATCGCTGAGATGAGCGCTCGGGGAAGCATCAGCAGCCCAGGCAGTGCCGAGCGCTCTGCGGAGAACGCGGGGTCCCCAGCTGGGTGTTCAGACAGAAACTGGTCAGCCGGGAACGTTTGACGCCAATTCCTCCTCTCCGCGGCCGTTGGAACGGAGCGATTATGCAAGAGGATGGAGAGGGGAGAATGAAACGCGCTGGAGGCAGCGTGGGAGGACAGCAGCTCACTCCGCGCTGAGATGTACTCGGTGCTTTTAATAAATAGCAACAAATTGCACATAACCAGTTAAAGGCGAGCGCTGAGGCAAGTGCTTTGCTGAACCCCGTCCAAAAAACCTATTCCCATCCTCGTTGCCTTCAAGAAAAAAATAAAATAATAAAAATATAAAACTAAAATTTGCAGCGAGCGGGAAGGTGCCAGGTTATTTCTTGTTATCTGACATATCTCAGAGAGGGAGCTTGTCACCAGCTCCTCAAATTGAGTCATCAGGCCTGAAATGGCTGCCTTAAAATACTCCTTTTGCTGCTCGGTATCATGGGCACGTCTGTGCTTCTGATGTGGGGTTTAATGCCTGGTACAAAAGGATTTCTCTTTTTTTTTTTTATTTTTTTTCCTGACTGCGGCAGCGAAGCACAAAGTTCTCAGGAGAGACACCGAGACCAAGGCTCCTCCTGGAGCCGGATCCAGGCTCGTTGCGGGTCTTGTTTTTATTATTATCCGTAACCTTTTCACACAATCTGGCATGAAACAGTTCTGACAAGTTTATTAAAGCCTTTTGTTATTACACTTGACATTTATGAAGGGGAGATGATAAATAAGCAGAGGAGTGACACGTTCGCCAGAAATGCAGCCTCTGGTGGGAAAGGCTTCTCTCCCCAGCCTCCCTTCGAAATGAAATTTACCCTCTGCAGTCATTCCTGGCTCTCCAGAAAGGAAAAAAATCCAGTTTTTCTGCACTTGAGCAGCCAGTTTGATCCTGCTTTTGAATCCCAAACATCACAACTTCGCTTTCCGAGCCACCGAGGTCTTACGCAAGCGAAGATTTTAATTTTATTTAAGCAGCGAGACAAAGGGCAGCGAGTTTTGGCGGAGTAAAATAATTAATGATGGAATTAAATCCGTTTTGACACCGGCTGGGCTGGGCTGGGAGCTCCGCTCTGCTCACTGCTCTGCCAGGGATCCACCCAGAAAACACAGGCAAGGACACAAATCACCAGAAATAAAAATTACTCCACACACAGATTAGAGGATTATATGGAAAAATTTCTGTATTCTGCATTCTATGAGGCTTTTTTTGAGCATAAAATCTCACAATATTCTCAAATAAACCTGCGTGGAGGAACCTTTGATCCCTGCAATATTAGAACACAAACCAGAAACACAATCAAAGCCAGATTAGAATTATTCTTGCTCTGACAGAAATTCTTTTGGTGGTGACAAAATCAACACACACAAAAAAAAAATTTAAAAAAAAATCACTTTGCGTGTCCCTGGTGGGATATTTTTTGCCTTTCCCTCCCAGGAACGTCCCAGAGAGTTCGAAATAACCCCATGTCTGCTTTAAATCAGCCTTGCAGGATGCTGGAAAAGTTTATTCCGAACACAAATTTCCCATCGTCTGCAGTCGCACGGCGAGGCCGCCTCAGCCTGGGCTGCCGGGAAATTCGGAATTTCGCACGCAGATGCCAACAGCAGGGCCTGGAATCGCTGAATGCCGAGGGATTGGCACAAAAACCAATCACAAAATTCCATCTGACAGAGGAAAAAGATAATTTCCGAGCAGCTGATGGGGCAAAGCAGCGCCAGGAAAGGATCCCGTCACTCCTGCACGTCCACAGGTGTTCACGGGTGCGTCCCAAAGATGGTCTTGGGCGGCTTTTATTGAAAATAAAATAAAATAAAATAAAATAAAATAAAATAAAATAAAATAAATAAAAAAGGAGCCATAAATGAGAGAAATCAAAGCCACAGGTGCTTAATTTGTGCATCCCTTTGATGATCAAAGCCTCGCTCAGGGTTCACGGCAATTCTGAGCTGACAAAAAGTCACCTCCTTGTCCAGAGCCCGATCTCCAGCTCCGATCTCAGGGTGGAAATGGGGCAGAAAATCATAAAATCCTTGATGGTTTGGGGGGAAATGGACCTTAAAACTCATCTCCTTCCTCCCAGCAGAATTCGGAACAACAGAACAACAAAACACCAAAAAGGTGGGAGTTTTTTTCAATTTTCCTTCTTGCAACTTTTCAGAATGGTGTTTGATGCTTGGCTGGAGGTCTCAGGATGCAAAATTCAGGCAATGGGGCAGAAAATCACAAAATCCTGGAACAGTTTGGGTTGGACCTTAAAACTCATCTCCTTCCAGTCAGCAGAGTTCTGAACAACAAAACAACAAAACACCAAAAAGTTGGGAGTTTTTTTCAATTTTCCTTCTTGCAACTTTTCAGAATGGTGTTTGATGCTTGGCTGGAGGTTTCAGGATGCAAAATTCAGGCAATGGGGCAGAAAATCATAAAATCCTGGAACGGTTTGGGTTGGACCTTAAAACTCATCTGCTTCCACCCAGCAGAATTCGGAACAACAGAACAACAAAACACCAAAAAACTAATTTTTTTTGGGCTTTTTTTTTTGTTTTCCTTCTTGCAAGTTTTAAGAATGATGTTTAATGATGGGCTGGATGTTTTAGGCCACGAAATTCAGGCAGTGGGGCAGAAAATTCCAAAATCCTGAAACTGTTTGGGTTGGACCTTAAAATTCAACTCTTTCCACCCAGCAGAGTTCTGAACAACAAACCAAAACACAAAAAAGCTTTTTTTTTTTTTAATTTAGGCAAATTTAGGTCAATTCCCCTCTGGGAAGGGTTTGGCTCCCACAGGAGAGATCCGACCTCTGCCTGGCAGTGCCGAGGGAGCTCCTGGGGAGAGCACAGACGATGGCCATCGTTGGATGAGTGATTTTGCTTTTTTATCCCAGCTTTTTCTCCCTCCTCCCTCAGCCCGGGGATGAATCACGAATCCGGGATTCGGGGCGATGTCCTGAGCTGAATTCCTTCATCGGTTTTGGACCTGCACGAAGCCACCGAGAAAGCCCCGAGGGCTCTGCTGATTCTCCCCGAGCAAACAACGCTCCTCAGCCGGAGCAGCTCGATGGAAAGCCGGCGGTATTTTTAGCTCAAAGGCTCTGCTGCTTTTCTGAGTGGTTGAAAACCTCGCTTTGCTGTGAATATTGAATTGTTGGAGGCTGGGATGAAGCGCTCTCAGCAGGGTCAGGGCTGCCTCGCCTGGGTCTGTGTCTCACACCCAGCTCGGAGCTGGGCACAATAAATCCACTCCCAGCGGCCTTTTTGGAGCTGAGAGTCCTGAAGGTACCGGGCGAGGTGGGGATGCTCTGAAAATCAATTAAAAACAATCATTGATGAATATCTACGGCTGTGATGCTCTAAATTTGGGAGTTTTCCAAACTTAAACTCCTGAAAAACCCGTCCTGCTGCTCCTGAGGATAATCATCCTGGTGCAGGGTTGGGGAAGATGACAAATGAAATGGTAATTAGAAAATAAAATACCAAAAACATGTTTTAAAATGGAAAGTAGTGTCAAGCCAGGCAGGTTCAGGCCGCGAAAAGAAACGTAACACAAAGCAAATTAATGGGCATAATGAGATAAACGCGTCCAGTTGTCAGGTGAGCCTAAATGAGCTCCCAGTTGACTTTAATTTAAAGGGATTCGGGGCTGTTAACCTGAAATTGAGTGAAATTTCTGTTTTAATTAGCTCATGCAACGGTTAAACAGCAATGGCATTTGAGAGGCCAGGCGAACGTTTCTCACCCTGAACATTTCTTTATCCTGAGATGATTTTGCTGATGAGGTGAGGATTGGCCATCATTCCCTTCGCTTCAGCATCTCTAACAACCACCACAACAAAATTCCACGAGTTTGTGACCCTTTTCTGGAAGAATTCACCGCTCGCGAGCTCAGATGGACGCAAACCCCACCGGGGGAACAAACAGAGCTGCAGAGACAAAACTCGAAACCTGCTGGACTGGAGAAAAGAAAAACTCAGGATTCCAAGTCTTGCCACGAGCAAGGGAAGAAGGGAAAATAAATTCCCAATTTCCTGGGAAGTGGAGCTGAAAAAGGGGTTGTGGCACTGCAGGGGGGGCGTTGAGGTGACCCTGATGCTCCCGAGTCCCTCGGAAGGGAAAAGCTCCTGGAAGAGCTTCCATGGATTCTTTTTCCCAGCTGGGAACGGTTCTGGAGCCTCCCATTCCGGGCTCCTGGCTGGGATTTGTCACCTTTAAATCTCCGAGGCAGCTCAGGTCAGCGGGGCCGCGTTTACGAGGTGCTGGGAGCGCGGAGAGCAGTAAATACCTGCCTTTTACGAGCCTCATTGCCATCCAACCTCCAGGTTTGCTGCTCGTGCCGGAGCCGCCCATAAAACCCCTCCAACAATCCAAACTTGACTCAGGGCTCATAAAGCAAACTCCGGCGGTAATGAAGTTTCTTTCAAGGGTTTGTGGCCACGAACAAATCAGGATTTCACAGCCTGGGGGCAGAGCTGGAGCTGCTTCTCCTCTGGGCTCTGCAAGGTGAGGCACTGGAGCTCTGGAAGCTCTGGATTCCTGGAATTCCCTTCCCTGGGCATTTTCTGCCTTTGGGAGGAATTCTAAGGAATTCCTGAGTTTGGAAATATTGCAACATGCAATATTCCCAAATAAATATATATATATATATGGGAAATATCTATAAATAAATATAAATATGGGCACTTTCTACAGCTGAACCAATGCCTCAGTATGGAAAATCACTGATCTTTCAGGGATGATGGTTCTTGGGTATTATCCGGTGCTGGAGAGACCTGATCTTTTTATTTTTTAATAAAAAAAATCAGTGTTTTTTTCATCACAGCCCTGCCAGGCTGGTGTTTGGTCAATAACATCCAATTCAGGTCAATCCTGGCCCCTGTTTTTGCCAGCCCATAATGAAAAGGCCACTCGAGCTGTGATTCAAAAACGCTGCTTTGTGTCCCTCTGCTTAATAACAACCATTAATGGATCTCTCGGAAAAAACCGGTCTGGTTTGCTGCAAGTCTCTTATGCGAGGCTGATTTTTCACAGTTTAATGTTCATGGGGAAATTGAGGCTCAAGTAACTCCAACTGAAGGAGCCCCGAGGTAATTGGGAGGTTTAACGTCTCTCCTTCACCACGGTGTGGATTCCATCGGGTCACGCTGAATTCTCCGTGTTCTCACCAGCATGGCTGAGGGAAATATTGAGGTTTTCATCAAAAAATCCTGGAATGGTTTGGGTTGAAGGGATCTTAAAGCTCATCCAGTGCCACCCTCTGCTGTGGGACGCCGAGGGTGCTGCCAGCCCTGCCCAGCTCGGCCTGGTCACTGCAGCCACATCACAAAATCCTCATTTTGCATTTGTTCTTTTAATTCAGTGACACAACACAGGTAAAACTCGATCCTTATTTGCTGTCACTCCTCTGTGCACACCCCTGAAGGGGGAGGAAATTATTTATCCCTCTCTTTGGGGGTTTGGTGAGAAATAAACTCGATATGAACCCCCCTGGGTGTGTGGGACATCCCCAGAGTGTGGGGTACAGAGCTCAAAAATAGAATTTGGAAACCCAGACTCCTCTGCTCCATCTCTGCTGTGGTTTAAAGTTGATTTTTGTGAGGCGGTGATGGGGTTGTGCTGCAGGAATGTCACAATTCCAGGGACAAAGCCCCTTTGAGCCACACCCTGCAGGCCCAACAGGCCTCAGAGCCATCGTGAACCTCGTCCCCTTAGGGTTTGATCACCAAATCCTTTTATTCTTTTTAATCTTCCTGGAATAAAAGGGATGGGGAGAGGAAATGATCTTATTACGACTTCCAAAAGTGGCTTTGCAGCTGAGAATAAGAACCTCGGTGCGACGGGAACGGGGCGATAAATCGTCTGGGCCTGTTCCTCGCCGGCCTTTATTTTCATTAAACATTCACGGGCAGCGGTGCGGTTACTTAAATCAACATGATGACCCGCTCTAAAAAGATCAGCTGGAAGAAAATACACCTTTAATTATACTGGTGATGGCTTTATAAACTTTATGGAGTGAGTAAATGTCTCCGTGTGCACGCGAGGCTCCCACACGAGCAGGGAGGGTGGCGAGGGGTGAATCCTCCGTGTAGTTGGTTTAAAACCCCTTTGCACCCAGGTTACACCTCGGGGAGAACAACAACAAGTCCCTGGAGTTTAATTATTTTATTGGAGTTTAATCAGGCCCATTCTGCATTATAAACAATGGACTTTGGGGAAATCATGTCCCCGCTGAAGCTGGTGATGGGATTCTCCTACCAGGCCAAGATTTCATAGAAATCATAAAATTTTGGTGGCTGGAATTGTTCTGGCTCTGAGGAAATTCCAGATGAAAGTTCACTGGGAATATCCTTGCAGCGAGTTTCCTTGGAAAAGCCCGAGCAGGGCATTCCTGACCCAGAAAAGGATTTGGGTCAGGTAATCAACGTCAATTGTGTCGATTTAATTCATCCACAGAACCCAAATACCCTCTCCTGGCCGGCGTCCTTTCCCTGAGGACACAGAACGGGAATTATCCAATCAATTCCCATTCCTGGCAATCCCAAACCGGTCCCTTCGTGCAGACAGGAACCAGACAAAGCAGCAAAGCACCAGGTACCCATTAATCCAATTTGTCCCTGATGAGGAAGTGAACGAGCTCAGGTCTCTCTTAATATTTTCCATCTCCACTGAACTCCCCAAATCGTCTCAAGCACCATCTCCCTTTGGTTTTTGTTTTATTTTGGCTCCCAGGCAGCCTGATTTCATTATGACAACTGCTATTTTATCCGAGTATTAAGGATCTGTGTTTGCTGCGTGACAACATAAATTTTATCAGCCGGTAACAAGCATCATAAAATCAGTTTGCAGTAGTTCTTTCCTGGCAGCTTGATAATCCACGGCGCAGAAATGAGATGTTCTCCGGGGCTCCTTTTCAGCGCTAATGTAGTGCATGAATGCAGAGCTTTTATTTTTAGTGCATTTTGGAATCAGGCAAAGATATTATTTGGCATCAGGCGGCAACGAGCGCTCCTGGTTCTGGCCTGCTCCCGTTCCTGCACAGCACTAAATCTCCCCTTCCTACGGCATCATCATTCCCCCGCTGTAATAAACGCTAAAAAACAAATGAAAAAGAAAAATTCGGCCACAGCCGAGCTGAACTTTCGCAGATGGATCGCGGCGGCGCTTTCAACTCGCCCTCCAATTCTTGCACCAATTGCTTTTCATTTCCCCTGCTTTGCATTTGGGGGGAAAAAGCCACCCCAAAATTCCATTTCTCTTGTTCCTGTCGCCGGGGTTTGATCCTGCGGGCTCGCTCGGCAACCCCTGGCAGCTCCAGATGAAGCTGCACGGAGGGAGAGCTCTCAACAGAAATCAATTTGCAGCACAAAATGCCCGATTTGCAGTTTTATGGCTTAAAAACCCCTTAAGCGCCGTGATTTATTGTTTGCAGTTAGCAGGGAAGGCTGGGGAGGGGGGTTGATTCTCCTCATCTGGGCTTTTTAAATTTTATTGGTGCTGTTTGCTTTCGAATATCAAATGTCCAACAACGCTGTTAAATATCAGACGAGTCTCGATCCTTCCTGGATCGCGATCCCGCGTGGGGATTCGCATCACGCGCAGAATTTTTCCTGATAAATGTCATTATTCCCCTCCGATTGTCTCAGGAGTAATTCGAGCAACCCAAGGTGTGTTTCAAGCTGCCCTAGAGGGGAAAAAGTGAACCCCAGGGACTGCTCAAGGTCATCAAACTCAATCTTAATTACTGAATTTTTTAATAAATAATGGTGGTTGGATTGCTGTGTGGGACAGCTGCTCCACAGCCATAAAGTTGCTTCAGTGGAGGGGAATCATTTGGTAAATTAAGGTAAATTTAAGGTAAATTAAGGTAAATTAAGGTGAATTTAAGGTAAATTTGAGGTAAATTTAAGGTAAATTTAAGATAAATTTAAGATAAATTTAAGGTAAATTTAAGGTAAATTAAGGTAAATTTGAGGTAAATTTGAGGTAAATTAAAGGTAAATTTAAGGTCAGTTCCAATAGAACCAAAGAGCCTGGAGTGACTGAACAGGGACTGGAGCAGAACTGACAGAAAAGGCTCCAAATGAACTCCTGGGTCCTGTTTTTAGTGGGGATTTCATCCCAAATTCCACTGGCAACAGCAGAAACTTTCTCCGTTTGACTCAGGAGCAGAGTCAGAGCCCCACAGGGCTGTGCAGAGTGGGAGCGCAGGGGGAATTTGGGAATGCAGGGGTATTTTTGGAATCCAGGGGTATTTTTAGAATCCAGGGGTATTTTTAGAATCCAGGTGTATATTTGGAATCCAGGTGTATTTTTGGAACCCAGGTATTTTTTTTGAATCCAAGTATATTTTTGGAATGCAGGTGTGGTTTTGGAATCCAGGTGTATTTTTGGAATCCAGGTATATTTTTAGAATCCAGATGTACTTCTAGAATCCAGGCTTAATTTTGGAACCCAGGTATGTTTTTTGAATACAGGTGTGGTTTTGGAACCCAGGTATCTTTTTGGAGTGCAGGTGTATTTTTAGAATCCAGTTGTAATTTTGGAATACAGTTGTAATTTTAGAATCCAGGTGTATTTTTACAATCCAGGTGTATTTTGGCAATCCAGGTATCTTTTTGGGATGCAGGTGTATTTTTGGAATGCAGGTGTATTTTTGGAACCCAGGTATCTTTTGGAACCCAGGAGTATTTTTAAATCCAGGTGTATTTTTACAATCCAGGTGTATTTTTGGAACATGTTTGGAATCCAGGTGTATTTTTACAATCCAGGTGTATTTTTGGAATCCAGGTGTTTTTTTAAATCCAGGTGTATTTTTACAATCCAGGTATTTTTGGAATATTTTTGGAATCCAGGTGTATTTTTAGGATCCAGGTGTGTTTTGCAGAGCTGGACACACCCTCCTTTGGGAAGGAACAATGAAAAATCATCAGCAGCTTTTGAAATGTGACCTCCCGTTGCTGACACCGGAGTTTTCTGCTGAGCTTTGGGCACGCTCACTTGCAGGCGATGGTTTCCTTCTCGCAAACCACAGAACTTCCACTCTCATGTGCTGAAAACAATACAAGATTAAAGATTTTTCTGCTTTCTCCTGATTTTCATTTCGAGGTTATTCACTGCTGCCTCTCAGTGCTGCCCAATACCCATCTGTTCATCCTCATTCCAGTGGCTTTTCTCCTTTAAAC
>VYZT01035447.1:224-21009 GCA_013400735.1 Pomatostomus ruficeps | reverse complement strand
ATAGATTTACCAGATAACTTCAGCATAGCTGCATTATCATTATATTTGCTTTTCTGCAACAGATGGAGAGAATACATTAGCTGAAGTATTTGAGGAAGTACAGAAAATATGAATGTTGACTTTCATGACATCCAACATTGTCTGGCATATGTTTGACATGTGTGATTAAGCATCAGGAGGACTGGAACAGCAGTAATGAAGATCAGGGATGCTTTAATCGGTTCTAAAGTGCATATTGAGGACAGGACAACAGCAACATGCTTTGAAGAGTCTTTTGTTGCTTTTAATAAGAGATACAAAGTGAATATTTACACCTGTGACACCTGTCCTAGACAACAAAAAATGTTGTTTGATGAAAGATAAATGGGGATTTTCGGTTGTGGTTTGGGTTTTTAGTTTATTTCGTTGTTTTGTTTGGTTTGGTGGGGTTTTTTGTTTTGTTTTGGAGGTTTTCTTGGAGTTTTTTTGGTTGGGGTTTTTCTGTAGGTTTTTGGTGGGGTTTTTTTAGTGGGTTTTTTTCAGTGTTTTTTTGGGGTTTTTATTATGTTTTCCTAAGATAATCTTTCCAAATTAGACTCAAGTACAAAAAACTGAGTACTGTTTCACATATGAAAAACTAGATGATAATGATGAATATATTATGGGAAAACAATATGGATGTTATTGCACGTGATAGAGTATCTATGTTAAGCCAATTGTAAAAATAAAGAAATAAAATTCACAGTATCTTTTAGCTGCACATGTCAATTCTCTGAAGGTATATAATATTTTATTTGTCAGAGGGGAAAACTGAATGGGAAAGTGGAGAGAGGATCATCCCCTACATGTAAAGTCATGCAAATAAGTGCAAGAAATTTCAGGATAACTAAGTAATAATTTAATGCAAAATCACTACCAGATCTGTATTCCTGTTTTCATTGGGGAATAGATTCACACAAAAAACATAGCCATGATTAATGGTCTTTCTTATTCTAGGCACATGTTGAAAACCAAGCCTAATCCTCCAGTCATTTTGCAGACATAACCCACTTCCTGCTTTGTCTTTTCTTGCTTATATTTTGGTTGCCGTACTAGGTATGCTAAAAAAGATGGTCTCTGCAAAGGGAAAATTATTTGATGGTGATTTTTTATTTGCCATGGTTCTTTTTAGTATACTAGATCACTGAAGGTTATGTACCCCTTCAGAGTAGATTTTCTAGCTAACGGATGGATTTATACAGCTATTTAGTGTGATTAGGTGGTTGGACAGAGTCATTTTCTCTGGTTCTTGCAAGCTCTGACAGAGGGTCAGGAAAATAAACTGTATGACTGCAAGAGCTTTGGAATATCAGACACCATTTAGTAAAGAAACAAAACAATAGAGACTGACAAGATCAGTACTGCAGCCATGTGAGTTATGGTTCAGAAAAACATCAGCTCTTGTCCTGTATCCATTAAATGAACACCGATAACTGCCCATGCCATTCATATTTTTTGTGCTTTATTACTCAGTTGCAGTCAAGGAATTCAAACCTTGTGCATTACTGTTCATTTTTAGATTTATCTTTAAAGAAATCATGGCAACAGTTTTTATATCAGACATTATTTTCCACATTGTATGTTTCAGATATCCATCAACACTTCCAGTTATGCTGAAATGCCATGAAATCCTTTGCATCCTGCATTTTAAATTGCAACATGGACCTCTAGTTGCTACTGTTCCTATGTGATTTGCATACTTCTTGTGGACACTTGAACCCATTCAAGCTCAAGTTTCAGGTTTTTAGTTACTTAAGATTTCAAACCCACGCCAAATATTACTTCATGTATTGCACTACATTGCACTGCACTGTACCATCTTGCACATGGATGTCTAAGACTTACTATTCCAACTCTGGTGCAAAACAGACACAATGTTAGAGAAAGGCAAGGTGCAGCACATACCCGAAGGGATCTGTAATCTAAATTACAGGGGTTTTGCAGTATACATAAAGTCATAGAACCAAAGTAAAGTTGAGACTGAAAAAAGCTCTAAGATCACTGAGTCCAAAAATTAACACTGCTGTGTTCATCAGAAAACCATGTCCCCAACTACCTTTTGAATGCTTCCAGGGATGGCGATTCTACCACTTCCCTGGGTAGCCTGTTTCGTGTCTGACCACTTTTTCAGTGAAGAAATTTTTCCTAGTATATACCCTATATATTAGGTTTCTTCTTCTGCTACCACTTGCTACATGGGAGAAGAGACTGACCCCCACCTCGCTACAGTCTACTTTCAGGCAGTTGTTGAGAGTGATAAGGTCTCCCATCAGCCTCCTTTTCTCCAGGCTAAACAACCCCAGCTCCCTCAGCTGCTCTTCACAGGACTTGTGCTCCAGACCCTTCCTCATCTCTGTTGCCCTTCTATGGACTCACTCCAGCACCAAAATGTCGTTATTGGAGTGAGGGGTCCAGAATTGGACTCAGGATTAGAGGTGTGGCCTTGGCAGTCCCAAAAGCAGAGGAATAATCCCTGCCCTGGTCCTGCTGGCCACACTGTTGCTGGTACAGGCCAGGATGCCATTGGCCTTCTTGGCCACCTGAGCACACCCTGGCTCATGTTCAGCCTCTGTCACGAGCACCCCCAGGTCCTTTCCCTGTGGGCAGCTTCCCAGCCACTCTACCCCAGCCTGTGGAGCTGCCTGGGGTTGTTGTGACCCAAGGGCAGATTGGGCACTTGGCCTCTTTGTACCTCACCTCATTTTCCTCGGCCCATCAAACCAATCTATCCAGATCCCTCTGAAGGTCCTTCTTACCCTCCAGCAGATCAACACTCCAACTGAACTCAGTATCGTATGCAAAACTACTACAAGCTTACACTTTTATAAAAAATTGCTATTGCAATTTTGCAATTTGAGTTAAACCCCCCAAAATTATCTTTTTCTGTAAAAATAACAAAATGTATTTTACCTGAAGCAATAATTAGTACGCAAGAGGTCGGGCTATCTATACTTTTGCATGGAAATTTCTTAAAATGTCAAAGGCACATTTGTCTCTATCTACTATGTGATTGTGTCTATGAAATAAAGTGATTTCTAGATCTATGTTATAGTGCAATATGTTTAATTTTAATGTTATTTATAGACTTTTTTTTGCAGATTAATAATAGCATTGCCTATACATACATATCTGAGTAAGGGAAACAGTACTACATCCTCTTTATTTCCAGCTTTGTTTTAATTATCCTTTTTCTCTACTCTCTTTTATTTAAATGGGAAATTATGACCTTGAATTTAGATTTCCTGTTGGATTAAGCCGAAATAATATTAATGATACTTACCAGCTCTTTTAAAGCCTAGCTAAGATTTCAAAAATATTAGAACAAAGGACAGAAAGTATTTCTTGTCTTCAGCATCACCTCATGGGCCCACTATTTAATAGCATATATTTATTAACTTGGTTTTATGGAATGTTCAGTGTTGTCATATTACCAAGCTTCTTTGATATCATATTTTACACAATTGAGTTAAAACTCAACTGTTGTTATGGAATTTGCAGAGGATTAAGAACTGGAAAAATATATTTAGAATGGATCTTTTCCAAGAAGTGATCTACCTTTTATTATTTTTATACTCTGTGCAGAATGCTCAGAAAGATTTTTATTGCCATAAAAAACCAAACACTAATATACAGTTATTGCTGGAAAAGAAGAGGCATGCAAACATTTTAAAGATTTAATACAAAGGAACATGTAACTTTGGAGTGCAATTACATTTCATTAGCTAGTTTTCAAGCTTGTCTTTTGGTTTTAGCTTAGCATCTAAAAAGAATCATAATAAAAATATTTTTCACTTATGTATAAAACAAAAATGTGTGGGAATTATGTTGAGTCTGTATGTTCACCTTGTGTTCCTCTTTTCTCTCAATCACTAAAAATAGAATGAAGGAAGGTAAAGGAAAATATGTATATATAAATATATCTTCTGTACAGTACAAAACCAACATCCATAGCTTAGGTCAAAGACATTATAATGACAATTTTCTTTAAAAGAAGCAGTACACTGAAACTATATAACATTTGACAAGATAATGAGCAAATTACTTTCTCTTTGGGAAGAGTGGTGAAGATGCAGATTTTGGAAACTGAAGGAAACTGAAATATGTTTCAACAGTTTCTCTCTCAGTTTATGCTTTCAATAATTTCTCTCTCAGTTTATGCTTTGACTGAAACTGGTTTTCAACCCCTCACAGAGACATGCCCTTTAAAAATGCCTATTGCTCTTGTAGAGATACAAGCCTTGAAAAGCAATGAACCAGATCTTACTCCTGTAAAAGTCACTGGGAGTGTTGTCCTTGAGTTCACTTAAAATAACTTTAGCCATCATGAATAGTCATATAAGCCAATGAACACTGAAACTGGATTGCAACACGAATTATTTGGGATACCCTTTTAAAGAGCTGCAGTAGCTGAAACTCCCTACATTCTAATTTACAACTGAAATTAGTATGTCAGATAGGGCATGTCAGAAAGCAGCGCAGCCAGCAGTATTGTTGCAAGTTTATACAGTAGTTTTATTTCGTGTGAATGACAGATCTTTTTTTTAATGTTTCTGAGAATGAAATAAATATTTGCATTATGAAAATGCTTTCTAAAAGTTAACCAGTTTTGCCATGAGCTACAAAAAAAGGCCAGTAGAAGTTTACTTTCCCTAGTGTAATCAGTTATTACATATATACATACAATACATACCAATCATAAATTATTGTACATAATGCATGGGAAGATCCAATGAAAATTTGCCCCTGTGTGTTTATTCTGGACAACAGCTTTTGCCATTATCTCCTTCAGTCTCTAATGTGAACCATCCAGGTGAGATCACAGAAACTCTATTTATTTGCTTTGATGTTCAGCTAGATTCTGAGATATTTTTTATAAGGAAATGTCTCAATTTCCATGGAATTAACTCTCTGAGTATGGTTTATTTTGCTAAGGTATCTCATTCTAGCCATAGCTTGTGTCATTTTCCTCCTGGGGGACAAATCATAGACAACTACAGTACTCACCTCCTTCTCATACAAACACAGAGATACTTCATTTGCCATTGGTATGAGACATATTTTCAATCAAGCACATTGCAATACCCAAGCTTTATTTTTCTAAGTCCTCCTTCTTGTCAGATATCCAGCTGTGCTGATGTCAGAATTTTCAGAAGCTGTCCATAAGAAAAAAATTATGTTTCAGAAGCATCTTTGTATGCAAACTAACTGCACTGCATAAAGAAACACAAAATGTCTACATTACCCTTGTCTGTCTCCTCTGTGCTGCATATATATTTAAAATAAACGTTTATCCTGTATCATTAAACACATTAAAATATCTGATTCCATTAACAATGGAAAAAGAGGTGAAAAGTAAAACAAAATCAAACACACTACTTTTATTCAAAAATATTTTCATTGGAAATTATTTCTCTTATAAAGATACCATAATCTAAATGTGATAATTAACACTTTTAAAATGGGAGATAATTATCAAGGAGGATGTGGGGAGATGAAATTTTTTTAGCAAAAGATACATTCTTAAGGGCACATGTGATTTTGAAAAGTTTGTATGCATTTGTAACCTTTCATATCCTTCATTTATGGAAGAACAGATCGCAGGTGTCATTGATGGGGGAATTTGAATATGGTAAGGGATGGTATGGTTATATATGGTTATATGCTATGGTTAATAGTTTTACGAGCAGCACACCAATTACCATACAGAAGATCAGTATGAGAAAATCAGGAAAAGGAAAAAAGAATATAATAATAATTTATTTTACTTGTCTAGCAGAAAAGGTGAGAGAAATAGAAAGGCAAAACAGGTCAGAGGAGTCACAGAGAGCTGTGAAATGCCTTGAAAAAATGAACAAGACACAAAACAATGAGCACATACAATGAACAGTCCAGAAAAAGTCATCCAAGGCACATAGACAAAATGATGGATTTTTTTTCTCTTCTCCTAATAGCATGGAAAATATTTGGCAATGGTCATTCAGTGTTGAATGGAGATCAAAAACTAATAAGTATCTGACAAATTTCATAGGACGTCTTTCTTGTTATTGTTGAAGACAATCTTTTCTCCCTGATCTGGGTCAAAGGCAGGGTTGCCTCTTACCACTGTTAAGGGCAGAGCCTGCTGATACCCAAGCTCAAGGTTAGGTTTCCATGCAGATTAGCCATATGCAAATCATCTCATCAAAACTGCACAAGGAGCATACCTGAAACTGACAGCAATTAATGCTGCTTCAAAGAAAGCTACAAAAATTCAAAGGAACTTAGAGAGAGTGATAGAATTAACAGAGTATAGAAGTCCGTGACTTCTGTTGACTCAAAAGCTTCTGTGTGCATCTAAATGCTACCTAATAGAAATAGTAAAGCAGGCTAATCGACTCCTGACGAAACTATCCTCCACGTAATGCCAGCTTTTGAAACTCTGAATTGCTGTTTTGGAATAGGTAAAGTGAAAAATTTGACATTAGAGTTTAAAACGAAGATGTTCTATCAGAAATACATTGTATTGGTAATGAATAATTTAACTGAATTTTACAAATGTGACAGCTGTTTTCATTTATGCTTCTATAAAAAGGCCAATTTGGCTCTAGAGTTATTGTCTCCTGTAAACGTGTAAGTAAAAAACCTCAGGCCGAACAGGTTAAGATGAATCCAGCTTACTATATAATGATATTCTATGTGAAAAGGTGACATAACTCCCTGAAAAACCTAGCAGTACATATGACCAGATACCTGTGCATCTCTCTCAAAGTATACATTCTGTATTCAGTACATACCTGCAGGCTTACTCTGTATTCTGGAGCCATTAAATTGCTGAAAATGCTTTTTCTCTTGCCATGCTCCAACAGGAAGATAATGCAACTTCTAATCATGGATTCACAGAGTAATGGGTTAGAAAGAACCTCCAGAGATCACCTAACCTATCTCTTTGTTCATAGCATGTCTAATTGGAGACAGTGCCTCCACACCTTGGGGTTCTGAGTCATGAATACCTTCAGTGATGTACATCTTACAGTGTCTCTGACCATAAGTTCCCTTATTTGAATGATCACGGTAAAAAGTGTTTTCCTTACATCTCATTGGAATTTATCAGAAATTCTCAGACTGCTCATTGTCTCTTGTCTAGTGGACTTGTGCAGTGCCAGTTGGGGTCTGGCTTCATCTTCTCTGGCTTCTCTAACTAGGTAATAACAGACACCTATCAGGTATCTCAGAAGCCATTTTTTCTGCAAGGAGAACCACCCAAGCTCCCTTGGACTTGATGTCTTTGGGGTCTGAGGACATTAACAGACCTTTCTGGCCCTGAACTGTTTTATCTGGGGCCCTTGGAACCCCTATCCATGAGCCCATGTGTGTGCAAGAATCACTGCCTCATCTTTGTCACCTCTCAAACATGTATTCATTTCAGTCTTTCTTGTAGTTTTCCTAGACTGGTGATAGAGTATCTAAGATCTAGAAGAGGTGGAAGTCAATGTAATAGTGGCAAAAATAGTGAGAACAATTTCTTACTACTTTTACCTTTGCTGAGAACACACTATGGGTTTGTCTTGATTTTTGATATATTTTTCTCCTTGCCATCACTTGACTTTTATTTAGGTACTGTCAGTAGTCAAATATATATTTTTTTTGAGACAATGGGAAAGTGTGAGGGAACTATGTGGAAGCATTGCTTATGTAAACCTGTGACTAAAGGCTTCTATTTTCAAATTCCAGTTGCTTTTACTACTCCTGCTAACTACTGATGTGAGACTGATTTACAAAACAGCAGCTGAAACACACTACAGAAGAAGATTCTAGTGTATGTTGGAAACCCTCTTTTGTGACAAGAAGTGGAATTGGAATTTATCACACCATAGTTAGTACTAGTCTAGTATCTATGATAGGCTAATGATAGTTTGGGCACTACAACTAGGGCTGATTATCAGTGTTTCTTAGAGAAATGTGTGCTTGTCAGCATGCAGAAAATAATTTTTGCTGTCCATTGATTTCGGTCCTGTCGCTTTAAACCAAGTCAACCTGGGGGAATTGGAAGGAATTATGTCGTGTAGAAACAAAAAACAGAAAATAATTTTTCTTTTAGAAAATTAATATTTTACAATTATTTCTGGTGGAGGCTGATGAGGAAATACACAGTAACAAATGTGATATAAACTACAGGACAGGACAGCACAACGATCAGTTCTTCATACCCTATTCTGAAGGAGTGGGACCAATGTAAGTAGGTCCCCGCTAAAAAAGCTGCACATTTCTGTTGTTTTATACATTAGACAACTCCATCTGTGCTACTATTTATGTGCAGCTTATTAGGTTGTTACACAACTCTGTGTCAGCAAACAGGAGTTTATGTGTCTGCCCTGGTGCTTGTACTGCCATCACGTCCTGAGCTCCTCAGGCCTCTGCCAGTCATGTACTCAGGAGCACCTGCTGTGTTTATGACAGGTCTCTGCTACAAACAGGCTGAGCCTCAGGTTGTTAGGCCATTGCTTCATGCAATAAGATTTAAAAGTCACTCTGTCTGTACAGATACATGTACATATATGTACATGTATATATCTTTGTGTACTTTTTGCCTTTTTCCAGTATGTATCTAAATACAGCAGCATTATTGGTGGGGTAATTGGGTCATGACAGGGTAGGAGTGGGCATTGGTGGAGCAGTAACAATCTTTCCCCTTCATCAGTTGGCACTCTGAAACTTCATTCCTTCCTTTATTTTTTTCTCTTGTTTATTAATCTAAAGCATATATATACATATAAATGTACAGCTGCTCTCTCACAATCAGCTCAAACTTCTGCTTAAAATAAAGGTCAACTGGATCAAAATTTGCAATAGGAGTACCTACATTTTCAGATAGTGAGCTTAAGAGCATTTAGATAACATTAATTTTCAATGGTGTGCATGCTGGAACATTTATCTCTTACAAATGAAGGTGGAAATGTGTCAGTATATTGTAAGCTATCCTATTAAGGTCACATGCATCAACACAGAAGAGGTAAGGAACCACTTGTGAAACAACTATCTTCTTTTGGAGATAGAAAGGGATTTACTAGTAACTAGACAGCAGAAGAGCAAATGGAGGACTAGAGCCCAGTTTTAAAGTTTGGTTCTATTTAATTTGTCCTTTTTCTGCTCAGTGTCTCATTAAAGTCTCTGATACAAAAATGTAGAGAAACCAGCAGTGACCATGAGACTTTTACACTTAAACGATGTCTTTCTGTCTTCCAGAGATGTCTAGTCAGGTGGAGTGAAACAGATGTATGCAGATGTAAAATGTAACCTTTGCTTGTGTAACACTTTTCTTAGTTACTTTTGTCTCTTTAATTTTCTTCACCTCCAATAATTATTAATTTTCTCAGGAGAAAAATTCCTATTGGGAATGTCAGTGCAAGACGGCTAAAGGCTCCTTTCATAGTTGCTGTTTAGCTCCCCTCTGCTTAGATGAATTATCTTCTGTCCAATTCTTTTGCTAGAGTATCAGACCTAAAAGCACAAAATAATCACTTCAACCCCTTTTCCTGCCTCTCCATTTAATTCTATATTTGTAAATAAGACTCAGGAAGTGTAATGCAACTTGGGAAAACAGTCCCATCTTTAAATGGTGCTCCCTATTCACAGGCAGCATGAAAAGAGTATCACAAGATTAGGAGCTCAGTAAGTTTATCTAGCAGGCTGCTGTGTTCTGTCTTTTAAAAATGAAGCAATATTATGAGCCATTAGGATAAAAAAAAAGGAACAAAATGAAAGCAGTAAGATTCTTTCTGCTATGAAAAGAATTCACTCAGAAAATTTCACCTGGGGAATAGAAAGCTACGACAAAGTTTTCTTTAATAGTTTTAGCTTAAGGAGAGGAGGAGACATGTCTATATCCACCAGGAAAAATGTAAGATAATATACTAAGAAGATATCTATAATTAGTTCCTTGGTTCTGTAAGATCACAGATAACAGTGTAGTTATTTATGCATTTTCAGTGCCCTGGAGGCCTCACTCTACTGTAATTCAGTATATCAGACTGTGTGTAAGGGAAGGCAGGTGGGAGTAAAAAGGCAGGCAAGGCTCTGTGGGAACACAGAACCTCTTGTCAAACAGGTAGATACTCAGGAACATCCTTAGGTCACACTTTTCACAGATTTGCAAGGTTTGCTTTTTTCTTCCCTGACCAAAGAGAAAGGCATAAAAATTGTGTAAAATAATTCCTCTACCTTGCAAAACCTTTCCATGATTTTCTGTACAGACACTTACATTCTTGAAGACAGTACATTTTCCTCTTTCTCCTTCCTCCAGGAGGGTAAATATTAAAAAAAATTAAAATTTAGGAATTTTTGAAAGAAGAATACATATTCATCACATTTTTTTTTTGCATTTACTCTGTGTTTTTTTCAACTCCTATGTTTTGAAACAAAAATCCCAATAAAATAAAGAAAAAGGTACCCATTTATATACACTAGACTGTAGATTCACAATATTAATGCAGAGCAGTATGGAATTGATTCCAAATATACATCACCCAAAGATTTTTCTGAGTCTTTCATGAGTCAGTAGAGAATTTTGATTGCACAATCTTTGCATCCCCAGTTCTGAGGCATGTGGTAGCAGCCACATACTAACCAAATACACACACTGACTTCTGGACAACAGGAAGCAGAGTACAAATGGAATACTTTACATAATTATGTTCACTAACATAATTGTATTAATAAATGACACAAAAGTTGGAACAGTGCTCCAAATGGGACGCATAGCAAGTGTCTGCAGTAATGTTATGGAGGAATTTATTGTAACAAATACAAGATAACTCTCCATTTGTAAAGGCAAAAGTGAATCAAGAGCACCTTCTTCTCTCTCCCCATGCTCATTTTCTTTTTTTCCCTCTCTGACCTGAAACACTTTCTTTTTAAAATGTTACCCCAATGAATCTCTAAATTTATCCTTATTTGAGACTCTATCTCTGTTTATTCCTATAAGTGCTTACTGTGTTAAAACAGTATTCATATATAACAATAATCTTATATTCTGAATTATTACCATTACAAATGTATACTATTTTTCTGTCTTAAAAAGCATCTATTTATTACAGTGGTAGAAGATTATCTATGACTTTAAAAAATAGAGCATTACTGTTAAAAATCTTCATATTTTTTAAATGGTATGTAGTACTTGAGAGAACTCACTACAGTACTCTGAGTGCATTATGATTAACTGCAGTCTTTTTGTTCAGACTGTAGTATTTTTACCTCTGAAAGGAAGTAGTACTTCAGCATTCCGTTTTAAGGTAAGTGATCTTTAACACTGCCCAAGCCTTTTGGATTAAAGGAAAGTAAATGTGGTATCACATATGAAAAAAGAGGTAGTCTATTTCAGACCACTTTTAAAAAATAATCTGTGGTTCTGATCTTGAAATATAAATGAATTCTTTACCAAGAAGGGACAAAATATTCTTTTTTTAAATCTCTATGTATAAAGGGAATCTAAAGTTAACTGCCGAGATATGGAGTTGGAACTGTAATTATTTTTTTTTATTAATTTCTGTGCATTTGACTTTTGAACATGGTTGGTTTTGATCTCTGTCCCAAACAAATATTGAATTTACTACAGCAGGTGCCTTGCAAAGAAATATGCAACTGAATGCATATATATTTTTTGTACTCTTAAAATGATGTAATGGAATATGATTATATGGTGGACTGACCCTGGGTGGACACCAAGCATCCACCAAGAAACTCAGTTAATCTACCTCCTCAACTGGAGAAAAGTATAAAGAAAGGCTTGTGAGTCAAGATAAGGGAGATCACTTATCATTTATCATCATGGGCAAAGCCAGTTCGGGAAAACTGATTCACTGCCAGTTGGAATCAGAATAGGATAATGACAAATAAAACTAAATCTTAAAAACACCATCCCCTGATCCCTCCCTTCTTCTCTGACTCTGTTTCATTTCTTATTTTCTCTCTCCTCTTCCTGGGTGGCATAGGGGTAAAGTGTATGAGGGTTGTGGTCAATTCATCATGCATTATCTCTGTTGTTCATTCCTTCTCACACTCTTCTTCTGCTTCAGTGTGGGGTCCCTCCCACATAACAGAGTCCTCCACCAACATCTTAAATATTGGTCCTTCCCACATGCTTGAAATTCTCCACTAACTGCTCCACTGTGGGTCCCTTCAGGCACAGCCTGCTCCAGCGTGGGTCCCCTGTGGAGTCCCAAGTCCTGCCAGCAAACCTGCCCCAGGGTGGCCTCCTCTCTCCTTGGGCCCACAGCCTCTGCCAAGAGCCTATTCCATCACAGGCTTCCCATGGGCCAGTCTCCTTTGGGCATCCATCTGCTATGTGGGGTCCTCCATGGGCTGCAATGGCACAGATGCCTCACCATGGGCTGCACCACAGGCTGCAGGGGAACCTCAGCTCTAGTGCCTGGAGCACCTCCTGTCCCTTCTTCTGCATGGACCTTGGTGTCTGCAGAGTTATTTCTGTCACAAATTCTCACGTCTCTTTTCTCTAGTGGAAATTGTACAGGTGTTTTCCCCTCTTCTAAAATACTTTATTGCAGAGTTGCTACCTCCATTGCCGATGGGCTTGAACTTGTGAATAGTCAAAAGTTCACCTCAGAGCCAGCTAAGTTTGGCTCTGTTGTGAGAAGCTTCTAGAAGTCACTCCTGTAGCTACATAAAACTCACCACACAAACTTAATTCAGATTGTTGCTAAGACATCTTTGATGTAATTCTTTTAAATAATTTATTCTTCATTTTTAAGTAAACATGATTAATCACATGAAGATTTAATAGTAATTATATTGAAAGTGCTCTTTTCTTTTCTTTTTTTTTTCCCCCCTGGGAAATAAGACTAGTAGACTTAAAAATCACAAGGCAGAATTAGAAAACAGAGAGTATATGGGAAATATAAACTATAGTGATCTTGAAAAGTTGTTGTACTTGTCACTTCTCAGTGTGCAGGCGAACACCAACAAACAATTATTCATCTATAGAAAGTATATTATATTTCCATTCTTGAGAAAATCATCATTCTTTCTATGATACTATATTATCTTAGAGAAAGCTGGTCTCCAACTGGACAGCTGTATCCATCTCTGTGGTCTTCAATATAGGAAGGATATGGACCTGTTGGAAATGGTCTAGAGTAGAACCATGAAAAGAGTCAAAGGGCTAGAACACATCTTCTATGAAGAAAGACTGAGATCGTTGGGGTTGTTCATACTGAAAAATAGAAATATCCAGGGACAAATTATTACAGCCTTCCAATACATAAAAAGGTCTTATAAAAAGACAGGGAGACCAGCTTTTTACCATGATGGGTAGTGATAAAACAAGGCGCAATAGCTTTAAATTTAAAAGAAAGTAGATTTAGATTGGACCTAAGGAAGAAATATTCTGTGGTAACCGTGGTGAGACACTGTAACATTCCAGAACTGGAAGTGTCAAGACAAGGTTAGAGGGGGCTTTGCACAACCTGGTCTAGGGAAAGGTGTCCGTGATCATGGCAGATTGGATTAAATGATTTTTGATGATCCTTTTCAATTCAAACCATTCTGATTCTATGATTCTATGACTTTCTATTTGACATACATCTTTCCATGCTGCTGAAAATCTTCAGCTGTTTTAATTTTCTTTACTAAGTCTACAATTCACATTCAGCTTTGAACTCTGTAGTCACTTCTGTGACTCTTTTTTGCTGCACTTAAATTTAGTCTTTCTCTACTCTATTTTTAAACTAAATACCCTAAATGCACTAAAGACAGAAATTTCATTGAATACCAAAAACTGATGTCAGGGAATCTACTGTAAAGATAAATGAATTTGATAGCTTCATTTTTTCATTTTGGACTATCCAATCTGACCAGAAACCTTTCAGCTTTTGAATGTTTCTTTCATTTACAATAACACATTTTTATCTTGGAAATACAAACATTTTTTCTTTTTTACTTTTTTTTCATGAAAAAGTGTTTTCTGTAAAGAAAATTATTGTCTTCTACAAACTTGGGCTAGTGACTTCAGATGCTAGCAATTTCTTTCATGAATAAAGTCTGGCTCTCTTGACCTTAACTGAATGCTATTAACCTCCATCAACTTTCCTATTTGAACAATAAAATAAAACCATAAACCATATTCTATTTGAAATTATATGAAACTGGTATGTATTATTGGGTGTCACTACATATTACCTTGAACACTGTATTAAATGTTAGCCTGAATATCAATGTCCATTGGAGACACATTTTCCATAGTGCAAATAAATCTGAAAGAACTGATAATGATTCTTACTTTAAAGCACATTGATTATGTCCGTCTGGTGAAACATTATTGTTCTTTTGGTCTTCTGTCACTGTTTCTACACCTGAAACAACTAGTACTTCCTTGTTAGGAATTATCTGAAATCTGAGGATAATATGAAAAATATAAGTTTGACGGCCATACGGAGTTTGTGAAAATAGCACAAAATTCTTCTCGTAATTACTTTGGCTAAATTATTATGCTTGCAGGTTCATAGGTGAACTCTATGTTAAAATAAAACACTATGAGTCCAAGAAGACTCTTATAGAGTCTTAGACCTCTTATACATATTGTGGAACTGTGGCTGCATTTTCTGGACATTTCATCCTCAATTACACTTGATGCAGCCATCTCATGAATATCTTTTCACATTACTGTTTGAAACTTTCTTGTGGCTTTCATCTCTGCCTCATTTTGTTCCCCCATATCCAGGCATTCATCAATTCATGTTAATTCTCTTTCTTGTCCATCCTGGAAGTTTTATAATTTCTGAGTAGTGGTCAATATCTCAAGTACTGAAAGCATTCTCTTTTGTCCCTTGATGTCTTCTTTTCAATCCTAGGTAATCTAAACTACTATTTACAGCAATCCTTCTATGACTAGTGCCTTTATGTCACAATAGAGTATGCTTATATTTTCATCTCTAAATTTACAAAGAATATATGTTCTGATGCTCTTTGAAACCTGTAGGGAAACTATTCTTATTAACCCTTAGATTTTGAAGACGCCGCTTCAAACATCATAGCTTGCTACAAAACTGGGTCTGTGCATAGGAAAAACAATAGTTATACATTTTCAATTAAACAACAGATCTGTGTCCTTATGGGAAAAAGACTGGAAAAGAAGGAAAGGCAAGAACTCAGCTTCAAAAGCCTACACTGGCAATATTCCACTGACTTCTTTCAGCAGGCACAAATATGAAAGCAGGCATTTCTACTTTGTCCTAGCTATGCACATTATAATAAAAGGATGTGAAATTAACTGCACCACATTAGATAGAAACATAAATGTTGACTTCATTCTCATCTTTTCAAAACCAATTAGAGTGTTCCCAAGACAGATTATTAAAGCTACTTCAGATACACAAACATTTCAAGGGAGCTAGTTCACATGAAATCACATGAGTCATTGATTTTACTGAAAGATTTTACTAAATACCTGTAGGGATTCATACATAGCTGCTGACCAGTGTATAAAAATTCTAATTGAATAAACAAGAACAAGTTTGCAGATGCTCATTAGCTAGGAGTTTTATTTCATGTAGGATTCAACTAAGGTGCCCTTTTCTTAAAAACCAGAGCAGAAATAGCTGTCATGAATGCTATATATTCTTTAGTAATTTTCAGATGTTTTCTAAGAACCTCTCACAAATAGTTTCTACAAAACTTTCTCCTTTGATTGAGCTTACCTAAAATGTGTAGAACTCCACTGACTGCAGGAAGAAAATAATTCAAATTGCCTTTGTCATTATTAATAAGCCAATGTAGTGTGTAAAAAAGCATTATGCTATTATATTCGAGTAAAAATTAAATAATGACCATGAGAAGCAACTTTTGACATTATAAAACTGGTTTAAATGAAGGCCATGAGTAATGAAGAAAGTGAAAGATAAGTGCCAGCATGATGTATAAAACTGGAAATACTTGTGCCATGGAAGACACAAATTTGGCAGGAAAGCCCCTTCAACCAAAACAACAGCAAAAAGAATACCCTTCCTCTCCCCAAAAACCACCTGAAAAAAACACCCCTGAACTCATCAAAACTCACACAAAAAGAAATTGAATAAAAGTTTGTGCATTCTACTGACTACAAATTTGTAGTGGAAGAATGAGGTCTCTTTAAAATTATTTCACTATCAGTAAATTCAAAGGAATTTTTTCACACTCCAGAAGCATCAAGTTCCATTTATATTGTAGAGTATGAACCTACAGTTCCTACTGCAGAACAGCAAATATCTGATAGCAAGAGAGGGACTTCAAAGACTCCAGGAATATATGGAACATTTTTCTATATTTTTTTACCAGTAAATTGGAAGAATTTTTTCATTCCTTTGTAAAGAAAGGGAATTTGTTGTTGATTATTACAAGCCTTACAATGAGCATTACTCCATGAGTACAATTAATAGGCATAAGTAGTTAAAAACAGCAGAAAATAACTCGGCTTTCAGCAAGGCATATCAAAGGTTTTTAATTTACTTTTGTACTTCTTATCTGGATTGCCATTGATATTTGAACAGTTTATTTAGAGAAATATGAAGATTCTTTGGACTTTACAGTTATGTACTCACTATATGATCTGAGTCTATGATCCAAGCTGCATTAGTTTGTATTTGTATTCTTACAAATCAATTTAATATAAATTAGAAAACCCTGCCTTACTCTATTACGGTTATAAGACTGTAGATTTGGAAAAGCAGCACCAACCAGCAGCAGTTAGGACTATATTGTCCATTATTCATTACCAATTTTATAGAAAGGTTGCTACTACAGACACTGTGTTTGCTTACCAGAAACTATTATAAAAATGTGCTATTAGGGGGTTTTTTGTTTTCTTTTAGTGAAAGCTAAACTGGAAAATATACAAGAAAAATACCTTCAAAATCACTACATTTCAATTTGAATTGCTGTGCACAGTCGCACTATCGAGCAGTTCTTATCTGAAGCAATGTATTTCTTTCCTAAGAAACTTAAGGTGATCCAGTACTTAATCTTTATTTTCTGAATATAAGACTACCTTTAAACAAAACAATGAAGAATAGACAAGTAGCATGCTATGTAGTACCTTTCCAAATATAGTTCTGCTGAAAACATAAAAAGCTATTCGAGTATGAAACATTGGTTAATATGGAAAAGCAGAAACTCTCTCCTTTGAGTAGAGTCTGGAATTCTATAGTCTTTTTTTTCTTTTACAGCTCTCTCTCACAACTGTTTTTAGAGAAAAACAAGCTCATTTGTAAAACTCAGACTTCAGAAGAACTTTGTTCTGTGTTATTTTCACATTTTTCAAGTTTAAAAGGTGAAATTTAAAGTGTTGAACATCAAGCCATACAATTCAAAAAAGGGGTCTTTAGAACAAGAAAGGATCTTTTAATAACTGTCACAGAATGGCAGTTCAGAAGTGTGACTCTCGCTTCCTAGTCAAATGGTGCTTTATCTCCATGTTCCATGTGACATCTCCGTTAAAGGAATATAATGACTTTGTATGCTGATTCTCTTTGCAAGGAAGAAGGATAAGTCAGTCCCTTCCAATGACAACGTATAGCTCTGATCCACTCTGTAGAATTCTTCATTTTTGAAATGTCATACTAAAAAAACTGGATTACAAAGCTGCAGCACAAACCCTTTCTCAAGCGGAGTTCCTGAGAATATATGTATATTACAAGGCCAGGTTTTCTGAGATGATGATCACATCCCTTTCTATTCTTTGTTATTGCATAAGGGAAAAGGCGTTTTGGTTTTTTGGCCCTTTGACTTTTCCCACATAGTTCGAGTATTTTCAAGCATTTAAAGCTCAAAACTGAAGACTCCTATGTATCTAGCTGTTCCATAGGTCTGTGAAGTGAAATATCAAGCAGGCACTTACATATGCTTCAAAGAAGACATTGTAAAACAAAACATTATAGAAATATTGGAGCAAATAGGCAAAAAATCACATGCAGGTCTGTGAAGATCTGTGTAACATAAATACCTTTTTATATCTAAGGATATGTCATTCTCTAAACATTCAGGCTCTCACTCTTGAAAGATATTCAAGGTTATTTATAATGTTTCTTGACCAGCCAGAAACTTTCCATTGTAATTTATCATTTAGAATGGTAAATACATTGCACAAGTAGGTTTTTAACCACATAAAATTAAAATACTACCATTAAATGTGAGGAACAAAAGCATTTAGCATTGGAAACACCTCTTGCTTCCAAGATTTTTTTAAATATTTACAGTTTAGATTTATCAAATCTACTTTAAATGATGAAATAAAATACTTTGTTATAAACGGAATTGTTAAAAGGACAGCAAAAAAAAAAAAAGACTGTTAGTGTATTGAGTAATACTATAGAAAATACTGCCCTTTGGGGTTTTTTCTGGGTATTTTCTGCACATACTTCCATAGAGCCTGTTCTGAAATGTTAAGGTAACAGCAAAAACCATGACAGTAAGAACTTGGCTGCTTCCTCTGTTCCATTTTCTATCTGAATATCCTTGCTGCTCTTTCTTTGGAGAGTACTAACTGAGTAGCCACTACTCAGAGGGTTTTTTTCTCCAGACTACTTTAACTCTTACTCTTACCAATATTTTACAAGAAATATGAAAACATTTTGATCCTTTTCCATTTCATATTATACCATCTCTTCAGACATTGAATGATTGCTTAGATGGAGCTCTCAATGAATATATCAGGAGACGGACATAGAGTTCATATTGTTTGTGAAAATTATGCAGAACTCTAATAAAAATAAAGGTGAAAGAGAAAAGTAAAGTAAAATAAAAATCTAAATTAACAAACAATAAAGCATAACAGATCAGATTCTTAGCCATTATGGAACAACACAACTGCCTTACTAAAAGACAGTTACCTTTTCATCAGGTGCACATCCAGTTCCCTACCACCAAAAGCACTGAGAGATAAATGAACATGTACAAATTTTTAGAAACACTTTTGTCTAAAATGGTTCAGTTAACAGAATCCTTTTTCAGTTCTTTATACTTGCCATCAGGGAACTTTCATAATCTGTAAAATTGTGACATCATTCTGTGTTCATAATATCAGTCTGAGAATTTATGAGAATATATTTCACCAATGAACCATTATGAATACTAACAAATGTACGGGAACACTTAAATCTTTCCAACTGGCCTTATTGACACACAACTCCACAACATTTCAAAGTCATAGAACTAGAGAGCAACTGACGGTCTAGAAATACTCCTGTTTATAGCTGGGTTTCTCAGTGATATATTCAGGAAGGTTTAAATATCTCTAAAGAACAGAGACTCCACAATCTCTCTGAGCAACCTGTACCTTTGACCATCCTCAATATTTTAAAAAAAGGTGTTTTGTGTTATTAAAACACAATTTTCTGTATCTCAGTTTTCACTCACTGACTTTTGTAATGTCAATAACATGACCAAGTTGGGCATATGGGAAGATTCTGGCAGCTTCTCACTGAAGCCACACCAGCAACTCCTGCCACTACCAAAACCTTGCTGTGAAAACCAGCTTTCACTGATTGTCTTAGTCTTGTTCTGGGTCCTACAAATGAACTGTGTTTTGCCACATACAAATCCATGCAATTTTTGGAGTTGTGAGGATTTGGGAGCATTATGGTCAAGCCCTTGTGGTTTGGTTGCTGTGTTTGGGAATGGTAGGGGTGGGGTGTTGTTGATTTGTATTTTTGTTTTTGGGGGTTGTGGTTTTTTTGGGGGGCAGATGTTTATTTGTTTTGTTCTTCTTCTCAACTCAGTCAGGATAAAAGAGTTTAACAAAACTTTAAAGAAAAAAAATACATGTAGTGGCCAAGAAAATTATAACCGGTGTTACACTGTGAGGGATCCTGAATGATATATGGTCTGGTGTTAAAACCAACAGACATTCAACTATTAAACTTTGTTTCACTTTGTGAGGTTTGGAGTCCACCATACTATGGAACAACAAAAATCTCAGAGTCCACTGTGTCACTAGATGTAAAATCAGCATGTGAAAGTAAGACAGAATAAACAGAGTGGGAGGCCTGTGGCAGAAACTACAAAAAGGAACTGTTGAGGGGAAAAAAGATACAGCAAACCAAAAACCAAGATTAGAAAGACCATTACCACTGACTTTCACTCTTTATGTCAGCAAAAACTCTTGAAATAAAGCTGAAATCAGAAGGACTTTGCTTTCATTAAGACTACATGAAAGGTGATTACCTATCCAATTGGGAACTCTTTGAGTTTACTAGCTTCCTTTGTAAATAATTTCTTTAGCTCTGTTTGCTTGGCAAGGAACATTTGGGAATGGCATGGATCACTGAAGTCTCTCGTTAGGATATCTAACTGGTTTGTAGTTATTCACATCTTTAGATAACCACAAATTATTCAGAATTATTTAGACTCGCTATGCAGTAACTTCTCCAAACATTTACTCAGCAAACAGAGGATGAGTATGATGATGCCAGATAACAAAACTAACCAAACAAACAAAATAAGTCTCAATATTGTTATTACAATGTTATTTCCTTTCTTTAAACCTTGATAGTCTGAAAATTTCTGAATAAAAATGTAGTCTCCTATTGAATAAAACAAAAAAATTTGATGTTTTTAAATCTTACTGCTGCTTTCTAAGCTCTATCTAATTATATGTTATTTTTCACAGAGGATTAACAAGACACAATTACAGATTTTCAATCAAACTCATAGACAGCAAGCCCCTATAATTCACAAGACAAAATGTTTCAGATACTGGTGAGTTATACTGCTACTTTATGAGTGGGGTTAAAAGAATTATAAATTT